>JBBKCR010000134.1:11396812-11410501 GCA_037577295.1 Ladigesia roloffi
CAGGAAAAAGCCTGCGTCCCTTACTCGAGCTACACACCCTTTTGTGACAGCCGAGCGGCTGTATCCTGAGTTCGAGCGAAGTTTATTTTCTTTTGTTAGTTTGAGGAGTACGGACCTTGTCTCGTCTTGTCTTGTGTTTTGTGTTACGTGTGTTATCATTAAAATATCATTTAACTGCTGAAGCGTCTCCCCCTTCTCCTTACCTGCGGCAATGAGCCGTGACACAAACCAAAGAATCCTTGCTGATTGATAATCATTTAAATTTTGACTTGAATAGATTTTGACATTATGATCCTAAATCACCCAAAAACATTTTTATATGCTAGTTTGAAGAGTAGCATTATTTAAAACCTCAAGTCCCATTAAGAACTTGTTAAGAATTTTCCAATTAGACATTTTTAAAAATAGTAAGCTGATCATGCAATTAAAATATTGATGTAATAGTATTTACAATTAAGATGTAAGGACAGAATAATGTAACACTCACTCTCCAAGAAGACTGCTGAGAAGTGGCAATGCTGGTTCCTAAATTATAGCTCTCTTGGGCTATTCCAAATGATACATCTTACATGTATGGTTTCAAAGAACCCATTTTGATTGCATCTAAGAGCATGAATAGTTCCCTGCCTTTGCTCTGAGAGAGGGATTAATTCTTCTCACCTGTGGGCCAGAGCACTGTTAGTCGATTGCCAGCATCTGTTAGGACGTGTGTACAGAACTGGGGAGAGGCAGGATGCACGTGTGAGTTCCCTTTATTTGTGGCAAACCAAGAATCATTGTCGTATGCACAGTTTAAGGTCAAAGAACAGGCTGACAGAGGTAAACAAGGCACATCTATAGTATAGTTCAGTAAACCAGGAACAGGAACCAGAGAACTAACATAAAGCAGGAAACTTGAAAAAAAAGGAAACAAGGCACTAGGGAAACTATCCTGGAAACAGGTTCAGCATTGTAAGTAGGCGTCAAGAATTCTCAACGACTAAACTGAACAATAGGGTATATACACACAGACAAATGAGCTAATCACATGCAGGTGCATTGAGTGAATAAAATGTACAAAATGTATGAAATGTACACCTAATGTGTATTCCAGGCTAAGAAAGTGCTTAAATTAATACTTTAATTTGTACAAATACCAGCTGGCCATAACAGTAACACAATCTTCCTAATATTGTATAAGTCCCCCTTGTGCTACCAAAGAGCCCTGATCTGTCAACAAAACCACTGAAATTGTGCCGTGATATTGCCACGACATTTGCAGCAGGTCCTTTAAGTCCAGTAAATTGTGGAGGTACTACTTGGAGCAAACTAGATTGTCAAGGACATCCCACAGAGGCTTAATTGACTTGAGATCTAGGGTTGTGTGTGTGGGGATGACTGATCCTGAAATGTGGTGTCAAATCTGATCTGGAAGAAGAAAAGACCAATGATGAACAGACAAATGAAACAATGACAAACACTGGGGACATAACTGAGCAAGTAAAATAAATAATGTAGATCATGATATATGTTTGAAGGGGGATATTTAGTTTTGCTGTGCTACTGATGCATGCCTAGGAAACCATAACAGATCTGTACTTACAGTATACAATACACATGGAAAACAGCTTCTGGATCTGAGCCCAGATTCCGTTCAAATGTTCAGTAGTAAACATTCACAAATGTTCTCTCCCACTGATGTACGAGAGAGACTCACAGTCGCTGTGGCAGATTTATCCCTACTCTCCCCCCAAGGCTTACTGAGAGTGGGTTTCACTCTACTCTCAGGAGATTCTGCCTTAACTTAATGTGGGGGTTGATGAGAAGTTTCTTGCTGTTTTATTACTGTTGTGATTACCTCTTAAACTTTAGACTTATTATTCAGTCATTACTGTGAATTACCTAGGAACTACTATGAAACTAATATGTAATGACAAAAATATTGGCCCACATACAGGTCTATAGTCTGTGTCCTATTTTCAGAAGTCAAAAATGTCCTTTCAGACCAGAAAATTATACATTCAAAGGAAAACGTATTGAAGCAAACACAAAAGCAGAAGCAAACATTATGAAGATGTTGCTAGTAGATACTTCATTAGAAGCTATAATATTCTAACTGTTGTGTCTGTATAAACTAGTGAAATATTTAAGTATGATTCCATTTTCATTTCAAACTCTAGAGAATTGATAGGTAATAAGTAGTAAAATTTTGAACCCCACTCAACAGATATTCCCATGGCAGTACTCCCGGCGCACCATTTACATCCTTCTATTTCTCCACGGTTTGTTGATTGAGTGAGCATGTGGGTTACTTGTCTGTATAGAATTCATTTGAATTTAGAAACCTAGGAAACAGAATGAATGAATTTTTTGCATGAATGAATTCAATGCCAAGTCTTTTGATTGTTTATTGTGTATGTCATAAAGTGAATCATACAAAAGCTAATGAGAATCAGGTCAAAATACAAAATAAGCGAACACAAAAACAAAACAAAAACTCAGACAAATAGATATATAATCTAAGATAATCTAGGAAATGTGAAACAGTGAGAATGCTCTGATGTGAGCAAAGCCTCCAAACCTCAGATCGGAAAATCCTCAGCCAGTGGTTGAAGCAGTGATGAATCAGAAGAGTCACATCTACCTTCCTGAAGTGACCTGAATGTGTGTAAATCTGCCTGCCAGGCTTGTGTATGGCTAATTGGCTCTTGCTGTCTGTGCCCTGAATGTGTACCCCGTATCTGCCAGTCAGAATTCCAGCCAAATGGGTGACAAATGTGCTTATTCCATTTCATTTACATTAGTGAGTCAGGTTTGGAATTGCTGACACTGAAATGCATCTGAAAGCATTACAAATGTAAAAATAGTGCAATTGAGAATTAAAGAATGACTGTTATATTCTTCTTGACTCAAGAAGAATTTGCAGCAAAGGTACACAAACTGTTCCCAGACATGGGGTTAGGAGGTAATAGTCTGCTTGTAATAGGAGGATCATGCGGTCTTAAATGGTGTTTAAAAGTGATCTCTTGGAGTCCATAAACCTGAGCAAGAAACACTGCAGTGAACTCTGGCAAGCCTCACCCACCTGCAAGTCAAAACAACACAGAATCACCCCAGACCCCTGGGGCTAAGGAGCATTCCATGCAAAGACCATACAGGCCAAGACAAAGGTAAGAGTGGGTAATGGTAAATAAAGGCATTAGAGACCTTGCGTACACCAGAACAAACCCTCACACACTTCCGACAAAAATCTCAGACACTCAACTACAGTGGAATCATGTGGATTTGTTTGATTTGGCAGTGCCACGAGGGATGCTGGTGGCATGCCTATTTTCCTCTCAGTGACCCCTGTGGCTGGCGGCCACCCTCTGCGGCTGGTGTGGGGTTTCTCTCACGTACAGTCTAGAGGCATCTCAGATTTCAGTAGTCATTGCTGTGTCTCAGCTGGAGTCAAGGGCATAGTCAAGAAATTAATATTGCACAATAAGCACAAGAAGAAAAAGAAAAGCAACCAAAATCTTGCAGCCAAGAATATTTAGTAGGAATAATTTGAAAAAAGTTGCTGATGGATTGCATACTGAATACAGTATACTAAATGTATTCAGTGACATTTCTATTTTGTATTGCAGCTGATAAAATGAATCACATTCAAAGTACATTCAGAATACATCTTTAAAAATCACATTGCAAAACATAAGTTTTCTTCATGTCATTTTTCAGTTAATTTGTTTTATGTATTAGTTTAAGGTATACCTTTTTGTTTGGTCTTATCTCATGTTTCAGTCTACTGCTGCACCTAGAATCCCATAAGCATGCACCTAATATGTCAATGTTAAACTTATCACCTTTCCTAAAAATAGCTCCACAATGCTGAGATAAATAACTTCCTGATCACAGTCATATATCATCTGATTCAGGTTTGTAAAGAAGCTGCATGCTGACTTCCTCTATACAGTCCGTCTGATGAAAGCATTTGTTATAGGCTGTGTGCTGATTTTGTAGTTATAATACAAGTATTTATGATGTTTCTTTTAAAGATTAAGGGCGGTTATTCCAGACCCAGATTAGGACTAATCCTAGACTAAAAAATTCCAATGGTGGTTCACAAATATCACAACAGTTAAAATGTTGACATTAAATGTTGTTTTTAATTTTGTGGAATGTACTTTGCTTTTGTAAAAAGTACATTTCAAAATGTAAATTGGACTAAAATTAGATATTTAATCTTCTGAATATTTATTCCAAAAATGTGCATATTTTTATATCCCACATTTTTGTACATAATGCTCTTCTTATTTCCGTTTAATGTTCTTCTTGTTGGGAATGTTTCCTTCAGAGTGTATAATTTTTTCTAATAAAGAATACTATTAAATCCTTGACATGGATAGATGGTTCTTTGGTATAAAACCTTCACATTGTGTGAAGTATCTTTAAATATTTTACAAAATCCCCAGATAGTGAAACTGAGTCGTCTATGGCATCCGTTTTGGCATGTTTGGTTTTGAGTCTTTGCTTCAGGAAATTTTCTTAAATATGCTTGTATTTCTGTTGGTGTAACAGAATACGGACACTTTTTTTAAAGCAGACAACATACTAAAATGACTTTTACATGAGTTTTTGCTTCTCCTGCATTATGAGTTGGTCAAAACAGGATTTAGTTTGGATTTACATTGCACATGCTCTTTCTCACATGTGCTCTGTCATTGTCCAGTCACCCACACAGTCCCACGGTCCAGTTCACACAGCTGGGGGCTACGGAGGAGGGAAATGGGCCAAGTTCCACTGACTCAGAGCATGCAGGAGGAACAGGCCAAGTCAGCTCTGCAAGGCAAGCTCAGAAAGAGTGAAGCTGGGGGAGGAATATTCATGCATTTGCCTACTTCCACTCTCCAAACACCCCCTCTCTCTCTATCCTGTCCTGCCTCTAAAATACATCTTAATACCTTTAGCTTCCCCTCCTGCCTCATGCTGAGCAGAGAGGTTGGGCAACTCCAAGCTCCCGCTTCTACTTTGCAAAACTGAAAAACATCTGGTGCTTGGCACACTGTAAAAATGCAGCCTTGTGGGGCAGAACACAATAACACTAAACTAGTTCAACACTTGTAACATACTGATTTTACTTGCAATAATTTTGACATGTAACACTGCACTTATTTCTCAGTAGTTTTAGCAACTTTGTTTGATTGGCTTTTTTATTAGTGTGTCATGTTACAGGGAAATTTGTCACAAAAATTGCCAATAGTAATCAATGGTAAACTACAGATGTGGCAGATACAGATTATGTTGAAACAATTCTAAAGTAAGACTTTAAACCTATTATCCAAATTATGATAACAGAAAACATTGTCAGAAAACACTGAAATATGACATTCTGAATTAAAGCTGAAAAAGTGTTTGTATCTAGATGTGAGCATTATAGTCACGTATCACTGGACATGATGATCTGTTTTTAGTACCTCCTATGGCTTTCTGACAGCACTTCATATTACTCGTGAATTTTGATTTGGGCCATTTCAAACCAATGTTCCCACACTCTGTTCACAACAGGCACATTCATCACTGATTGCCATCACTTGTCAAGCTGCAACTAGATGGCTGCCTACATGATGTTGAGGTCCGCTGACCTGAGAATAGCCCTGCTGACCTTCCTTTCGGGGCTACTGGTCATTCAGCCCAAACCTGAGGTCAGCTCATCAGCTCCTAATCCAAAAACCCTAAAACTGGGGCTGCCCACACAAGCTTAAACAGCTGTAATCCCAGCTGCCAAACTGTTTGTTTAAATGGAAGAGATTGGGCAGGAATCAGATTATTTAGTTCTAATCCAGACTTTTTTCATTTGCTGGTTTGGGCAAGTCCACATAGGGCTATATATAAAAAGGAGGCAGCTTCAGTTATTGGAGATAAGTGAGGCATCCAGGCAAACAAGAAGTGTTCCCACCCCTTTTCTCTTCTCCCACCCCCTTCTTGCAGCCGTTTCCTCCACCTCTCACACGTTCACAAGGCGCAGGCATTCAGAGGCACAGCGTGGAGGCAGCACACACACACACACACACACACACACAATCTGCCGAAGGAACATGCCCAAGTTACCTCATCTTTGCCTGATAGTGGTATGCCTGGCAGGATCTCTGCTGCTTCTTCCACACAGCTGCGGTGAGTTCAAAAGAAAGAGTGAAAGTGTGTTTGTGTGAGTTTATGTGTAACATTTAACAGAGATATGAAGAAAGAGGAAATGCAGAGAGGGTTTAGTTAGATCAGTCTGCATACTACTGTTGTCCAGTCAAAATCTTGTATCTCCATAATGAAAACAGAGGAAGGAAAACCACCTTGCGAATGAAAGTTGAGCAAGATTTTCCCCCTGTATTATTTTGGACTTTTGTTAACTGCCTGTAAAATGTAATTACAATGATCTACCAGAAATAGAAACAGAAATGGAGATACAAGGTTTTGTTCAACTTAAGCATGACAGGACTGGGCATTCTAGTGAACATGAACGGCTCTTTTAAAAAATATTGCATATAGTCATTAAAAATATGTAGTGCATGTAAACTGATAACTAGAAGAGAAAGGCAAAATGACATCACTGCTGGTCTATTCATCATGCAATGTTCAAATGTAAAGTTTCCAAAAAGAAATATAATAATATTAATATTAATTTTAATTTTAATATTAATATTAATATTAATATTAATATTAATATTAATATTAATGTTAACATTAATCATATTAATTATAATAATAATAATGATGATGATGATGATGATGATGATGATGATGATGATGATCATAATCATCTTCATCATCATCATCATCATCATCATAATAATACAAATCAGGTATTGAAGTGGCAATAATACGTATAACCGCTGTAACACTCAATGAGTTTGTATCAAAGTGAAGGTGCATGTGGAGTGTGCTGACTGAGGGACAAGTGCATGTGTTGATGTCATATCAGAAAATGTATGTTTGGGTTGAAAATTGAGAAAAATGCTTGCACATGTTCCTGTTTAGGACAAAGCTGTCTAGTAAGAGTAGTGAGTATGAAACACAAAACATTCATTTGTATTGGTAAAAACACATCTCACGGTGTGTGTGACATAAGGGCCTGTGGTTTTGAGTTTTTCCTGCTTATTCAGCAAGACCACACAGACTATGGACAATTTTCTTGTCAAAACAATGTCCAGATATGAATCAGATCACAGGCACAGTTGAGGCCAGTGAGGACAGAGAAGTTCTAAATGTGTAAATTATGACCTCAACATGGAGAAGTAATATCAGAAGAGCAACACCATCCCCCCCTAAACACAAGAAGCAATGAGAAATTTGAAGAAAAAGGAACATTTTCCACAATTTCTTTCCCTTAGATCACCCTTGTCGTTCTTCTAAAGTGGCTTAAACTTTGGAAATCAGCACAACAAATACAGACAAGTGTTAACTAAACTGACATGATGAGTAATTCTTTCCTGTCATTCAGAGCAGATTATAAGTTTCAGGATGTGTGGTAGATGTGGAAATACCCTGGGAGAAAGACAAAAACTTCAGCGTTCATATGAAAGCATGAGATCTGACTCTGCAATGTGGTTTCTCCTGCACAAGAGATGACCCATAGGGTTAGAACAAGCATGGGGGGGGGGCGGCATAATCCTTATGCACAGCTGTTTTCTGTAGAATGTGTCAGCCATGGCTCTGGTAGGTTTCACTTAATTCTCCTTCACAGGATGCTGGCCCCAGAAAAAGAGAGATGAGTTCTTGAGTGTTTAAGGGGAGATTGTCACTTTCTGTGGGAGTGTTGCAAGCCAATGAGTGAAATGAGGCCCTGCAGCACGGGTGAGAATGCACAAGGTTAATGGTGTTCTTAAGCTACGCCGCTGAGGTCATTTCAAGGAACAGTTTAGAGAAAAATCGACAGTGGGCAGTTTCTCTTCATCCCACATGTAATTAATCAGATGAGACATGTTAAATATCTGAACTTTGTTTCTTAAGTTTGGCATGGGCACAACAAGGCAAAAATGCAACAAGGCTGTAATATCAAATCAGGAGCTTGTGTTTTGTGCTGTGTAAACTTCATTTATAAATTTGACTCAAGGTGTGTCCAGTTGAGCCATTACAGACATAAATGCACATGTGTTTTTATCCATTTTGTAACAAATTCACACAGCAAAAAACAAAAAAAACCCAGTAATAACAGCTCTCTTAAAGTCTGTATTTTGTAGATTGGTACTTTGTCCATCTTACCTGACAAAATTTCCAGCTAATGCGCGATCATTTAGCCATAATTCATTTAGGCACTCCTTTAATTCAAACTAGGAAAGGAGAGTCATTTACTGTCCTTTCATAAACCTAACATTCCACTTTATTCCTACAAAATCAGGGTAATTATTTATGGTTTTACATTCAAAGAGAATTAACAGGGTGTTGAGCTTATAGGACAAGAAATTTGGCAGTCAACAGATAGAGAAATGAGCAGTCAAGTGATTTGGCTCAATTGTTTTAGTTAATCACTAAAAAAACAAGGTAAGCTTGGCATTAATAAAAGTAACTTCACATACTAAATAACATCAGTATTTCTTCTCTGCCTTTGGTGTACATACCTCATGAGGATCCCTTGGAAAACTAAAAGAGATCTCTGCCAAAAAGCATTATTTGGGGGGAGTTATCTCACATTAAGGTAGTCCCTTGTACTTGTTTTGACATGCGTAGGAGATAACTGGGCAAAGTGTGAGCAATATTGCTGTCTAGATTACACAAACTCTGCAGCTGGCCAGAGCTTTGTTTTGGTTCTGTTTTGAGAAACTAGGACCTGTATCTGCAGGAAACTGTTAGAAAGATACTATACATACATTCTCCTTTGAGCTCATTGGTGCTTATCAGAGCTCTGATCCTTTTGTCTTCATCTAAATTGCATTGTGTTCCGACACTTGGCTGCTTCCAGGTTAATTTATCTTCACTGCATGAAGTGTAATGTCCCAGAGGCCAAACAATATGTGGAACCTTTAGACTCGGACATTTTTCTCATATCCTCACAAAACTTTGTGGTAATGACGCACAGAGAATGAACAAGGGATGCAAGCCATAAAAGAGACATGCAGGGGGTAAAAGAGCCACCAATGGTCAGACATGACTGTAACTGAAGCACAGGACAAAGAAATGCTCCATTAACTTTTCCTGCTGGGGGACAACATGAAACGAGCAGTCATTCCATAGGAGCATGTGAATACCTTCACCCTCAAATCCCTGCGCTGTGTGAGCCTTGCCCAGAGTAAAATATGGCCTTGTTATTGCCACTAATTTATTTGGCTAATCCAAGTGCTGTTTAGAGAGGGACACTTAGCTAAACTTTGTGGAGCTCCTTAGTGAATTGGTTGACAGAGGGCATGAAGGTTAGAGCTTGAGACCAGCTTCCCAGTGCTGTCTCTTACAGTGACTGCCAAATTAATAGCAGGTGGCTGCTTTCCACTGGAGCGGGTCTTAAATAAACAGCACATACTCACAGACTGTCCAGACACCCATCTCACAGCTCATACCATTTAGCTTTATGCTGTTTATGATCTTTTATGTTTATTGGTGTTAATCCAGGTATTAGCTCTCAGTCTCCTTTCTCCCATGGCTTGCAGACTGGTGGTGAAATTCGTGGTTAGTTCAGGCTGTCGGCTTCTCAGTACGCTTCACTCACTGGAGTAGCATGTGAGATCTAGCTCAATTAGCTTTAAGCGAGTCTTTATGGCTGTCAGGACAACCCACTGTACTAAACAAGCTCTGGTCTTTGTCACAAAGACTTTTCACTACAATGAATTAGAATATATAGAGGACTTCCTATTGAGGCATGGTTCCTTTAGGGAAGTTTTTTGAAGAGACAGCTAGGTCAGGCTGAAGGGAAGTCCTAATGTCTTGGCAACCTGCCATTGAGCCAAATGTATGGGACAGAACAGAACACAAAAAAAATCTACAGAAATGCAAAGTCCATCTGTTGTAAGGACAAATCTGGTAAAGCAAGCATATCTTCAGGCCATACTGCTAGATATATGACCTGCCTTAAGTGCACAAAGACGGGCAGATCACTGCATTTGAGAAAATGGTTAGGAAAAAAATTGGAATCTCAGTTTTCTGGAGCTCATTTTGCTTAAATATATATAGATGGCCATGCATGTAACTCGATGTATGTAATTATCTAAACATTTTCCTCTGTATCACTTCTATCAAATGAGAACTACATATTCATTCAAACAACTGCAAAACAACAGAGTTATACTGAAGACTGAATCCAACTATGCTTCAGAAAACATCATGGGTTTTGTAACCCAGGTGTGCATATCGCTAGCGTCTCTTTAAGAACAATGCTTGAATCTGATTGCCTTGGACAGAGAGGACAGCTAAATAAATGAGCTAAACCTAAAAGACAAGTCTGACAGATTATTTATTTAGCTCATTCCTGGGATGAGAATGTGATTTCTCAGGGTCAGTACTCCAGAGCACAAAAACCAAGAAAAAACTGACCACAACGTCCCCAAGTACTGAGTCCCAGGACTACAGTGTGGCCCTTGGAGGTCTCTATAGAATGTATGAATCACTGGGGGTCATTTCCTCTTTACGGTCATTTATACACTGATCTCCCATGTCCTGTTTCTTGTCCAGTGAGAAGAAAGTCCAGCCTCATTAAATTAAGAAAATACATTTCATGCCCGATGAAAGGAACTTGATAAATAGATTACAGCTTATACCAAGAGCGTATTTTTCTCTGAGTGACTTCTGATTCAGAAACACATTATTTTAAACTTTCCTCAGATAATAGTGATACATATATAATGCTGTTAGAACGCATTCTTATTGGATAACAATATCTAAAACACAGCTATGTTTAATTGGACATAGGTTCATTCTGGCTTGCAATGATGGCAGAGATGCCTTGACAGCTGCCATTGTTGAGTCTTCATTCATTCAACAAAATGGCCTCAAGTAATTCCACAGCACCACATTTATCATGTCTAGATAAGCTGAAAGGATGTAGGCTTGCCATGGCTGACAAATGGCAGTGCAATGAATGCTGGTACAGAGATCTCAAGTTACTAGTTATTTTTTTTCTACTACAGTCTCCCTCTTTGTTGTTTGACATATCTGAAATATGTTAACATAAAAAAGACGACCAGATCATGTTCAGAGTATTATCATTTTTAATGACCAAGACGTAAAATAAAAAGTTAATTAATCAGGGTCCTCTCATTCAACAATCACAATTCAAGTGAATGCATGTGTGAACTACAGAATGACCAGGGTTGTGAAATTTTCTGGGCATATGGAATTGTGCAATAGAAATGAAATCACATACTTAAGTATTAATGTGATGCATTTTAGTGTTAACCTACTGTCACACACAAACACACACATGCACACACACCACACTTTGATCAAAGGCACATTACTAGCTGATTTTCAGAGCACAAAAAGCACACAAAGTTGCAGAGCAGCCTTCAGAATCAGGGCTGGAAACCACTGGATAAATTTCAGGAATATTATTCCACTCAACACTCAATGCTAATTTTGTCAGCATATGAATTGGCCCATGTAAATCTTGTCTCTTTTGTCTTGTAGTTGGCCAGGATGATTTGGTGTACGACTATGATTCCACTCCAGTGCCAGAATATGATTACAATGCCACATTTGACTACAGCTTCTACAGTAAGTATTCAGCAATCTTCTGGTGAACATGATGCTCCTTAACAGGCAGCAATGTTAAAGAGAATTAAAATAGCATTTTTCATTTTACACTTGTGGCACTAGGCAATGGCACCAATGAAGACCTGGAGAAGATTCTCAATGGAAATAGAGCAGATGAAGTGTTTGGCACAGCAACAACCCCAGATACAGATTACACGGCATCCCCTACCGTAAGCAAAAGTCAGGTATGGGACCCCACCCTAGTTAACATGAGATATCTTTTCTGCCCTTCGTTAGAAAACAATGTGCTGAATGTGCAGTTTCTGCCTGACAAAGCTGTGAAATCTTTGTAAAAGGGTGACTCTGCTGCCTCTCCCATATATGACCTTGTGTTCTCAGGAACAGGATATCAAGAGGAGCTTTTAAAGGATAGTGTGGGTGGAGTTAACTTTGTTAAAACAAAGTTGGATACACTTACAGTTGAGCTATCATTTTAAACCTCTGACTTCAAAACTGAACTAAATCCCAAATGAGCAGATTCATCTGGTCTATGCTTGAAACTCACACTTAGTGTGTTTACATCAAAACAGTCCCAGTTTTAGTGAAAACGTGTACAGACTATGGAATAACAGAGCTTGTGAAATTTCAGCATTCCTGATACTTGCAGTATTCTCAAGAATGTTGACTTTTTTCCACAACAGCAAATTTAATAAGATATGTGCATGCTTATAGTGAGCAGTAAAATATTAAATCACAGCAATAAAATGTGTCTTCTATTGAAAAAGTTAAGAGTCCTGCTATTATTGTGAGTTAGACTCAGTGCTGAAAGTAAATGTAAACACCTGGCTCCTATTAGCGTGGGACTACAGATCTATCTTAAAGGACCCATCTGCTTTAGATCCGAATGTAGGGTGGGAAACTAAACAAATGCCTCTGGTTTATGATAGGCCACTGATGGTGGGAAAAAAAAGGATACCTATGGGTAGAGCAGTGCTCGAAACTCCTCAGGGTAAATTCCCAGCACTCGTGTACAATGCAGGTAGCATAGTATGCGGGTCACGCTGATATTAAATTACGTGCAAACTGCATGTTCCACTGGCCTCCTTTTAGAACCTAAACGTAAGCTTAATGTACTCCACAATTCAATGCAATTGTGGCTCTTTGAGTCTCTGTGTTCAAGACAGTATGCAGAGAATTCCAGGACTATTACGCATAAGGACTCAGGAGTTGGAATATCTCAGGTAATCCCTCTCTCAAAAGTAAACAGCGTTCATTCACTTCTACACAGTTTCAGAGCAGACGTTTGCAAATCTCTGCCTGAGGACATATAGACGTAATGACACTCTTTGTGCTTGTCATGGATCACACCTGCAGAACAGTGTGAGTCACTACCAGCATTAAAAACAGTAATGCAAACATGATATTGTGTGAAAATACCCTGCCCTATTTTAGATGTGTATTAAGCTAGTTAAGCTTAACTCTGAACATTAACTCTAAGCTTTACTTTAACTGTACAATTTAAGCTACAAAACAGACATTTTAATAAAGAAATCGGCTTAATCTGGTTTATTAACCTGTTCACTTAACTGGTTCACCCAAGCAATTCCCCCGAGAGATGATACAGTGAGATCCTATAAGTATTAAGATACCAGAAGAAAACTATTAAATAGTGTAACAGAGTTGGGCAGGGGAGGGTTTCCCAGCATGCATTGTTCCCGCCTCCAACTGTTGTATGTGTTTCTATGTGTTCTTTTGGGTTGTGTTTGGGGTTGTTGTAGAGGTACACAGGCAGGCTACCATGAGTGTAAGTCATGGTAGCTCTGTGTACCTGGGCCAGGGTTTCAGTGTAGTGTAACCTTGAGTGCTAGCCTACAACTTCTAACTGTTTTCTTGCTGCTGCTGTTAATAAGGCTCAAATGAATTTATTGGAGATATCTTCCAATTCAGGTTCATCATCAGAATCAGAATCAGTTTTATTGGACAAGTATACGTGCATATACAAGGAATTTGACTTCGGTAGTGTGTTAGCTCTCTGTACACATAACAATAGACATTTAG
>JBBKCR010000134.1:11410601-11428678 GCA_037577295.1 Ladigesia roloffi
AAAGTAAAGGGACACTAATACTCGGGAGACGGATCACGGGAAGGGCGTGACGGAGACGAGGTGGCCGTCACACAAATCGAAAGATCACAGATGTTCAGAGCAGTGCATGACCAAAGAAAACTTAAATTTGTAAAGAAACTTAAGAGCCCTTTCAAAGATAAAAAACAAAACAAAAACAAAACATTAAAAAGCACACCGGCATGATCCTAAAGTACGAAAGAAACAGCAAACCTAATGACACAACCTTGTACATTTATTAATATATACACACACTCTATGCTTTACAGAAAAGAGCTATTTGTTTTACAATTGTACTACATTTTATACTAAGCTCATCTTTGTTGAAATGAAATGCACATTTTTCCATTGTTTGCACATGAGGTTTACTTAGCATTGTTTAGCCATGAAAGATTCACATAGTTTCTAACTGCTGTGCTTGCTATTTACTCAGCAAACCCTTTATTGGGGTGTGCAAAAATACACACATGGACAAAATTGTTGGTACCCCTGAATTTATTCCAGAAAATCAAGTAATGCCCACAAAAAATATTGCATTAACACATGTTTTTCTTTAAACATGTTTATTCCCTTTGTGTGTATTGGAACAGAACACAAACAGGAGGAAAGAAAGCATATTTGACATAACTTCACACAAAGCTCCAAAAATGTGCTGGACAAAATTGTGGACAAATAAGATTGTTTCAAGCCTGTGATGCTTCTTTAAACTCACCTGGGGCAAGTAACAGGTGTGGGCAATATAAAAATCACACCTGAAAGAAGATGAAAAGGAACGAAGCTCACGTGTATTGTGTGTCTATATGTGCCACACTAAGCATGGACAACAGAAAGAGGAAAAGAGAACGGTGTGAGGACCTGAGAAACAAAATTGTGGAAAAATATCAACAACCTCATGGTTAAAATCCATCTCCAGATATCTAGATGTCCACAGTGCGCAACATTATCAAGAAGTTTGCATCGCATGACACTGCAAGACATCATGAAATCTGCGGATTACCAAAGGATTTTGGGTCGCAATGTGAGGCCCAGTGTCAGGGAGCTTGGTTTGCATTCGAGATCTTGGGTCTTCCAGCAGGACAATACAAACATACTAACCCCAAACATACTTCAAAAAGCTCCAGAAATGGATGGAACAAAGCACTGGAAAGCTCTGAAGTGGCCAGCAATGGGAACAGATCTAAATCCCATTGAACACTTGTGAAGAGATTTAAAATTGCTGTTGGGAAAAGGCACACTTCCAATATGAAAGACCTGAAGCAGTTTGCAAAGGAAGAGTGGTCCAAATGTCCAAGTGAGAGGTGTACCCAAACAGTTTGCAAACAAGTATTAACTTAAGGGTGCCAATAATTTAGTCCAGCCCATTTTTGGAGTTTTGGGTGTTATTATGTCAAATTTGCATTTTTCTCCTCCTGTTTTTGTTTTGTTCCAATACACACAAAGGGAAAAAACCTGTGTAAAGCAAAACATGTGTTAATGCAATACTTTTTTGAGAAAAATACTTCAGGGGTAGCAACAATTATGTCCACGTGTGTAAGTACGATAGATGCCTTGCATAATATTTTCACTGAACAGACAGATTTTTTTTATGTTGTCCTTGCAAGTTAAACAAATACTGATTCACAGCTCATTAATCTGGTGCAAACAATAAATATTTTATCTATTAATCTATCCTTTATAAAACTCAATAAACAAGTAAAGGCCGCTGTGTCCTGAGTGATGCTGAGTATTCTCAAAATATTTTGTTTTGTCTGAGAATATTCTGAATGATCATTGTGTTATCAAGTGTAGGGTGAAAGAATAAAATGTGTGATGAATAATGCAAACCTTGTTCATCACCTTTTTGGAGAGTTTTTGAGGCATGATCAGAGTTCATCTCACAAGCAGTCTTTTGTGAGTCTCAGTGTCTCAGTGATGGGAATATGGTTATAATTATCCAAAGGGTTTGGAAACTAAAACCCGCAGGTCCTCACCGTTTGACCCATGTTCATGTGGGGATAATATAAATGATTGTTTGATTAAAGTACTCCCCCTGAACCTCTGTGTGTTTTTTAAACCTTTACTTACTCTCGCCAGGCAGTCAGCCATCACTCATTTTTACAGCCACCAGGACAGGGTTGAATGGCCGAGAAGTTCTGAGACTCTTGTTGCAATGTGCCTAGAGCTAAAGGCTATGGTCTGTGACCAGTGACAGTGTAAGTGAACCTTTGTGTAACCATATTTCATGTGTTTTGCTTTTCTTTGTTCCTCTGAGGAATAGACCAGCCTTAAATATGTGGCTTCTCTCAGCAGAAAACTCACTAGATGTGGTCTCTTTAAAAGGATTGTACTGCTATGAATGGCTTGCTTTTATTTTGGGAGAATGAAGGGCGTTACGTTAATGAATACTCAAAATAAATGTATCAAAGATCGGGGGAAGAATTGCAAAACAAATAATTTTAAAAAGAGGGGGTACATCTCCGCCCCTGCTATAATGGTTCTGGCACCCATGCTCTACAGATACCTGCTCGCTCGTTACATACCAGTTCAGTTTGGTTCTACAGTTATGGCATGTGGCAATTATGAACACTGTCACTCTTTTGTAGTTGATAAGAAATCAGGTCCCCTATACGAGTGAGCCCTCACTCTCACTCATTTTCTGTAACCAGTTAATCTACAGTAGGGAAGCAGGTACCCACAGCCTATTCCTAGGTCAATGGGCAAGAGGCAGGGACTCACCCAGGGCAGGACTCCAGCCTACCTCAATGTGCACATACACAAACCATTCACTCACAAACCCACACTTATAGGCAAATTAATCTCATGCCTTTGGACTGTAGGAGAAGACCTTAGAGAAAACCCATGCCACTATGAAAAGATCATGCAAACTCCAAACCCACACAAGGACCTGATTCAAACCTTCAACTTTAATTCTATTTAGCCTAGAATTTAAATTCAGAGCAGAAAAATTAGATTGTACCAGAGTTTAGGTTAGCACCTGACCAGATTAAAACACACAAGACTGTTTTTTGTGAAGTGTAGGTTATTTAAGGTAGTTTGTGTTATTTGAGTGAATGCAAATTTTGCCCTCACCTTCCACATAACCATATGTTATACAAATAAACAGCAGTTGACTTACTAATGCTTGGCTGATGGTCGTGCTTTACTACCTGAACAATGGATATATGTAGATTTGTGCTTGACTGCCTTTTGATTTTGTGTGGACCAGTATTCCCACTGTGCATTTGAAAAGCAAACCCAAAGCAAAAACTGTTCTTCAAGAGACATGCAATAAAACATGGAAAGACTTTTCCAGCAGCTTGTGAAAATGAACAGTTGATCTCTACACCCTGCACAGTTTGAAGCTCCTTTTTATCACAGCATTTCCACTAGGGAACTGCTTTGGTGATAGGCCAGTTAATGAGGAAACCCTGATTTTAAAATGTCATTTCACAAACAAATTTCAGTGTTGATTCCTCCATCCCACTTTTTCATATTCTCCGAGGGAGAGGATAGCATGCAGCAGTAGAATGTGTGATGAAAATAGACAAAAGGTGTGAAGAAAATAGGAATTTGTGCATGAGCAGTGTATATTAAGAATCAACTGCATAAAAAGTTTATAGCAGATAAAGGCAGGTGATAAAATGTTATACCTTAAAAGGAACAAAGAACAAAATGACAGGTAACAGGTAATTTTTCTGTTACTGTTTATATTGTAAATGACAACCAGTGAGGACTATTTTTCCGTTTGTGAATGGCTGGAGTACATTTATAGCTGTGTTTAATCCAAGTATAGGCTGCCTCGTTCATTAAAAAACCAGAGGAAGTCTTTGAGTCAGTGGAGTTTATGCAGGATATGAGCTTAAGCTAAGGCTAACAGTTTAATGTTAGATGCGAGGTCATTGCCATTTTCTACATGACGTATATTATAACACCAACTTTTCCGACAACTGTTTCAGCTATTTCAAGTATGGCATGTTATGGCACATGTATTTGACAAGAGCAGAGTAAAAATAAAACACTGCACTGAGTGAGAAGGCACTGAGTTTCTCAATTACCTACACTGCAACACATAGCTAACTCTTATCACAATAACTGCAGTGCCTTCCCAGTGGGTCTCCCAGTTTTTATGATATATAATAAGATCCTTGCCCTCAGTTCAGAAAGCAGCAGCTTGGCTGATCTTCCAGTCTAAAAGGTTGCTGGCCGTACAGTGCTAATTGATCTACATTGGCTATCCATGGCTGCCTGAATTAGGTCACTAACTCTTACTTACAGAGCGGCCTTAATAATTTTATTCAGGCCTATCCTCTCACTCGCTCCCTCCACTGCTCCCAGGCTCTGCCATCCGTATGCACCGTTTTAGCACTTCTAACACCTTTCTTACACTTCCTTGTTTTTCCAATTTGCTTTGGATAAAAGTAAGTTGGTTTGGATAAAAGAGTCTGTCAAATAATGAATGTACCGAATGTAATGCAAACCTCTTTAAGTGTATATTTCCCTATTCTTGATAAAGCTTGTTGGACAGCTGCTCAGTTTTCTCCCATTGTTCCTGTGACTCTGCCTACAAATATGAATGCAGATGTAATGCGTGTTCAATGTGTTACAACATGTTGTCCACCATGTCATTAAGCAACCTGTCTCATACATGCAAATCAAGGGCTTGTGTCTATGCTTGGGTTCTTAGTTTAAATAGCATTGAAAATGAATGAATGAATAATTGGATGGCTTGCTGAGATTCATACAGTGTCCACATGGACAAGGTGCATGATCTTTCATGACTCTGACTGATGTAGAAACATGGCTTCTGTGCCAGTTCCTTCATAAGGTTGTATCCTGGTCCACTCTGGTCCATACATATTTAATAGAACTTGGTTTGGTTTTTGGCATTCTACAAGGTTACTGGGGTGGCCAGGTGAGGAGCTGATTAATGGCCTGACAGTGTGAAGATGCAAAGCCGCAGCAGTCCCTGAAGCACTGAATAATGCAAGGAGCATTCCTCACAAATACTCACCAACACGTGTTGAATGTGTGACTGCTAGATGTATGCTCATTCCCCTCTTTTCAGAGGTCAACTGTTTTAAGTGAATATAACCTTTTGCAGATGAATCAGTAAAAGCCGTAACAACAATATACAATTTTTTTTAAACAGCTTGGATAAAATGTGTCACAAAAGATTTAGATATTTCTGAAAACAGAAAACTGAGCATTTATTGTGATGTTCTTGCATGGTTTTACAAGATTGCCAACTTTTAGTTTACAAACTACTTTTGTTATTTTCCCACAATTTTCTTTTTGTACCAGGATCATTATAGGTTGAGAGTTTCCTTGGGGTTTTCTTTGGATAAAAACCTTTTAATAACAAGGCTATTACTAATACACAAATTCTTTAAAATATGTAAGAGGGTGGTAATCTTAAGGTCCTATTTTTTCCCCAAATTTCTGCCCAGGTTTCTCATCTCCAGTTCCAACCAGTAGGAAGGACTATCCAGTCGCACCATAGTACCAGCATATGGTTCCTCTGACTTCCTCTTGGACTTCTGAACATGCTTAAAGGAGAACCCTAAATGTCCTGTAGCAGCAGCTAGCAACCGCTCCTGCAGGCATTAACCAAGTTGAATGATGGGTGAAAAGAAGTGAGCAATACCTCCTTTGGACCCCTGGTCATGGATGAGGTGGCCCTCATCTTAAATACGGACTTTTTGAGCCATTTCTGTCACTTTCAAGCAAGTTCTCATTACATGCCCATCCTTCCTGCGTTTTCACACCCATGGGTGTTACAGTGTGAGATGAGTGTTGCCTTAAAGCCTGAAGCAATGCTTGACATGTGCTTTAATTATGTGACACATTGAAGGAATGACAGTGAATTGAGACAGGTTGAGAAGCAGACATTCTTCAGTAACAGTCACCATCTGTTCAGGGTTAGTCATTCCACAAGATTACAATCTCGTTAAAAGTATATAAAGTCAGATTATCATTTTCCTTGAAGGTAAACAGCAAATTAGTAATGTTAACATAAAATGTTGATATCTGAAGTGATAATGTCAACAGTTAAATGAAATAGTTAATGGTAGTAGTGATAATAGTAGAAGCAGTAGTAGTAAAAGTATTGCTAGTGGTAATTTTGGCGGTGTAAGCATTATTATTAGTGGTTGTAGTGATAGTAGTAGTAGTAGTAGTGGTGGTGGTGTTAGCTCTCATGGTATTAAAATTAGGGGTAGTGAAAAATGCATGAGTAATGGTAGTAGCAGTAGTTTTAATTACCACTAATAGCAGTGGTAGTAGAAATTGTAGAAGTAGGTGTGGTAAAATAGTTCATAGAATTAGTGGTGGTAGTAGTTGTAAAAGTAGTATTAAAATTAGTACTGGAGTAATAGTTTGTGCAGTATTAGCAGTATTGACTGGGGTAGTAATAATAGCAGCTGTAGTGGTAGTGGTATTAGAAGTGACGGTAATAGACGGTAAACTGTAGCAGTAGAGAAATATTAGTAGTAATATTACTCATACTACTGGTGGAAGTATCAGTAGAAGTGGTGGAATTATAAGTAATAGTAATTGTATGAGTAGTCGTGGTACTAGAATTGGTAGTCGTATTGGTAGTTGTAATAGTATTAGTAGTGGTGGGGGTAGACATATTATTAGTTTCAATAGAATTAGGGATGGTGGTTGTAGTACTAGCAGTGTTGGTGGTGATAGTAGTATAAGTGGTAGTAATGTGTTTTAAATACAATTTCCTTCTATCTGAACCTCCTTCAATCTTCTCCTTCTAACTGTGACACAATTGAACAACCACATACATAAGTTCCATTAAAACAATTTTAAGTTGAGAATAGATTTTACTACTTCAGCAACACATCATATTATGGTGAAAGTGGAAAAAAATGGTGTGCAGTATTTGCAGGTATATTATATATGGAATTTTTATTTAGAAAACATTAACACAATGACAAACATTGTAAAGTGCTCAGAAAAGAACATAACTAAAAATAGTTATCTTCTTGTATTTTTTTAACTTTACCAAATACCATTGAGTGAGAGAGCCTCTCCACTTTTTAATCAACAAACAAAGCATTAATATTTGCCAAGTTCTGCTAAAATATGAGGCCAGAGATGATAATAAACTAAGAGGCATTTGGGAGCCGTGCCACAAGAGCCGGCTCTCTGAAAAGAGCAAACTGCGTTCCGTCTTGCAAGAGTGAACTTCAATAATGGTTCAGTTTGTAATTTGTAAACCGATTCATCCAGATCAGCTTTCATGAATAAAACACTGGTGGGTGTGGTGGTAGTATTGAAAGTAGTCACAGTGAGAAATGTGCAGTGTTGTCTGTTCACAAAAAATGCTCTATTCAAAAGCATAACCTAAAGAAAAAAACTCTTAATAATGATCTTTAATGTGTAATTAGGAGTAGTAGTGATAGTGGTGGTAGGAGCAGTAGTGATGAGTAGATGTAAAACTATTAGAAATAGTGGTAGTAGTCTTAGTTATAGTGATAGTAGATGTAAAACTATTAGCCATAGTGGTAGTAGTCTTAGTTATAAAGATAGTAGATGTAAAACTATTAGCCATAGTGGTAGTAGTCTTAGTTATAGTGATAGTAGATGTAAAACTATTAGCCATAGTGGTAGTAGTCTTAGTTATAGCTGTAGTAGAAACAGAAAAAGTTGTAGTGGTGATAGCAGTAATATTAAAAGTAGTAGCAGTAAGAAATATATGAGTAGAAGTAATAATAGTGGCAGTAGTGGCGATAGAAGTTGCAGAAATTATATTATAAATAATAGCGGCTGTAATGGTTTGTATAGTATTGGTTGTCATAGTTGTAGTTGTCTTAATAGTAATACAAATAGTGTTGGTTGTAATATTAGAAGTAGTAGTAAGAAATGTGCAGTGCTGGCCTTTACACCATACAGAAAATTATAGTAGCCAAAATCAGGGCGATGGCCTATTGGGTGGGATACTTGCCTCTGGACCAGAGTTTGACTCCTACTTTCAGCATATCACCGCAGGGTTCCTGAGCACCTTTGACCACAATTTGCTCCAGGGGGACTGTGCCCAATGGTAAGGTTCAACAAAGAATCCAACAATAAGGCAAATGCAAAATCAGACATTATTCATGAAAATGTATTCTGTAGAGTTATGCTGTGAATTTATTTTTAACTGGGAAAATAAGTGCATATGGCAGCCATATCAATGATCTTGATAGCTGTTACTTATGCTCACTTCTAAAATCAAGGTATGTATCCCCAAACAGCAAAAATAACTAACTGAATATAATTAACCCTGTTGTGAACATGGGGTCTAAAGCAGAACAAGACAGATAGTGGCTACATGAAAATATGACTGTTGCACCTGAGATTTGAACTTAAAAAATAAGGGTGGATTTTGATGCCTGCTTATGGATTTCAGTGCTTGGTGCCATGGAGACCAGGTTCTGCTCAACCTGATAACACCTTGTCAGGCTCTTGGAATGTAGGGTGCACATAACAAGCAGGTTTTTATTAAACACTTCCCAGGGATCCAGACTGGCCTACTGTGCAGTACACACTTTCAAAAAAGAATAGCTTTCAAGAGGTGCCATTATGGGAGTCTTTAGCCTTCATGGGAGAACTCTTAAAGACAACATTTTCCAGAGGTTTCTTAACTTGGATTTGCAGTTCAATTCCAGGTTGATTATACAGAGCACACCTGGACGGTTTCTTAACTTTCAGCTTGAACTCTTTCTAGCAAATTTGTTGTTACATGCTTAATTTATTTACAGAAAGTTACAATTTCGTCCACAGCTCTTTCACATTCGTCCTTTTTATGATGTCTCTGAACGCACCAGAATATTAGTTCACATTTCAAGCATAACATTCAGTGATGTGCAGCCTGTAACCCTGTCTGGTCTTCAGTAATAAGCTTGAAGTGAAAGTTGGAAATGAGAAATTCGCTTCTCTTTGTGTGCAGTGAATCTGACGTGTACAGATGACCCGCTGGATGTGCTCTTTTTCTGAATCCGGGCTGTCAGTGCGGTGTTATCGTTTGACCTAGAGACAGATTCACACCTGGAGAAAAATGAGTTAGGGAAGGGGGCGTTGACGTCACGAGACTACACGAGCCCGTCACTCGCGCCGTATAAATCGAAGAAAGTTTCCGAGCAGCTCAGCGAAGCAATAAGGAGAAAAGCAACCATTGACATCACTGACACCCCCTGTCGGAATTTCCTAACAGACCCTTTTCTAACGCCAAAGTCTCCAGAACCATGGACAGCGCCAGAGTATCCCTGTACCTGGGGGTCTTCATCCTCGCTCTCAGCGTCCTCTGCCACGGCCAGGGGTCTCTGGACACCCACCTGTCAGCACACGAGGAGCAGTTCGTCACCAGAGACCTGGTAAGGCTTGAAAACATTTCTATCATATTCTGAAAGTTTATTTAAAAACACATATCTTTTACCATTTTATAATTTCTCCCAGGCTGAAGCTCTTGAGGATCTTCTGGAAGGAGACGAGGACAATCGGATATCACTGGAGAAAAAAGCCAGTGTCATTCCGAGAGTAAGTATTATTATTTTCATTATTATACGCATGGTACGTACGTTGCTTTCAACTTTGTCATCTTAGTTATATACGTGTTTACAGTCAAACTAGTCTATTTGTCATCTTCTGTCCAAAAATGTAATTTGCATTTCGTAGTTTAGTTTTTAAAGCGTGTTATCTATCATGTATAGTCTCAACTTTCTTTACAGTGGTGGTATTAGGAAACAGGACAATACAACTATAGATACATTGCTTAATGTACAGCATGAGCAGTGAATCTACATTGCGTTGGATAATGTTTATTTAAAAGTGATGAATCTGAAAACACTTTTTGGGTACTCTTTTGTTTGAAGAAAAAAACCCCCGAAGAAATACATAGTGAGTGTAATAGATGATCAGTCGTTAAGTAATTCGTAATAATACACGGAAAATATTTCCGAAAGCTCATTCTGAGTGGGTGAGAAGTGATCTACCGTTGTTTTTTCACAATAACTCTATTATTCCGCTGAGCACCGGTTGCGGAGCAACGCCTTGCTCTGGGCAGGAAAAGGTTGGTAATTTTCTACGTTAGCAACAGAAAGAAAACACATTAAATACCCGTTTAAGATTACACACTTCAGTCAGTTTTTCGGATTCTGGAGGGGTGTGACAGAAAGTCTGTTTCAGCAACCTGTTGCTGTCTTTAAGAAATCTTGCAGTTTTCTGCAGCAGTTAAACAAACCGGAGATTGGTAGAAGTGAACACAGAACACAAATCAACCAACAAGACGGTTTGTGAACAGCTTTACAGACTGGCTGAATTAAACTACATTCAGGTAAATCTGGTGAAAATATTAAAGAGCTGCATCAAATATACTTTGATACATTTCATGTCTGTAACGATCTACATTTTTGGCGGAAGGACCACTGCGATACAAAATTCTTGTTTGCTTAACATTTTGCATTTTTTTATTTACAATTTTATAGAGAAGCAGTCATGAATACGCATTTCCTCACGTGTTCTATTGCGTACATATTTTGCCGTGTCTTCATAACTACACCATGTGACTCTTTCTAAAGACTTCTGAGAGAGCTTTTGAGAGTTTTAACTACCTGCACATCATGGGTGAGACCCATGAAATGAAGCACGAAACGGATTACTTTGTTCAGGTCCTAATGCGTTAATTATACGCAGAAATAAAAATAATTAGCACAGTTTCCAATTCAAACGTGTTTTTGTCGCAATAAAGTTTTTTGGAACATTTAAAATAAAATAGATTTACGATGTCTACTAAAGTAATTAATAGACTCCAAAAATGAAAATAATGCTATAATGCTAACATCAAGATGACTGCATGTACAAAATAGCTTTATTTGGACGACAGTAAGCGAAATGATAATCTGGCCAGCTCCGTGATTGTTCACAATAGAAATATACAAATAAAATCAAATGTAAAAAATAAGAATAAAGGATTCAACGCAGAAAGGCGGACGACGAACAGTATAAATGTTATTACAAAATTGGGCGTTGATTCTGTGAAACGCAGAGGTGGGTTAATTAATTATTCTTAATAAGCTAAAAGGAAGCGCGGTGTTTTACTAATTCTGTTGTTCCTCAGTGTGATGTGGGGGAGCGCTGTGCTCTGAAACACGGACCACGCATCGGCCGCCTGTGTGACTGTATGAGAGGAACCGCCTGCAACACCTTCTTTCTTCGCTGCTACTAAATCTGCAGGACACCAACACCCATCGGGCACCGCGCGAGCAGCCGAGAACCCCCCCCCCACACACACACACACACACTTCTTGGCGAATGTATATAGTTGACGTCCTAAAAACTGTTGTGTTGTGCGTGACATATGTGATTAGGGTATAGTTAAGATTAAATAGATTTATTTTTGTTAAATAAAATGTCCTTAAGACACCAGTTTGTGCATGTCTAATTAAATGTTATCTTTTTTTGTATTACACATATTAAAACGTCAAAAATGTTAAAAATAAAGCTGTCCTTGTACCATCTGTGTGAAAGCTGCCTTTCAACACTATCCTAAAATAAACCATCAACATGATCTTATGATGAACTCACTGCATGAGCCTAAAAAGCCAGTAATTGAATAGGGCAGGATCAAAGGGCACAATAGGAACAAAGTTTACCATTTAATACAAATCCAGCTGCAGCAGGCCTGTGGTTACTTATCTGATGAGTCCAAAAGGTTCCTCTCTGATGTCCTCATCAAGGGCTCTGGGCTCTGTGGCGAAATTCAGGAGCTCTAACTGCTCTAACTAAATTCACCAGTAAATCAAAGCTGTGCCCTTTTCTTCACCACACACACAAAAAACCTTACTCAAATGATGACTCTGACCTTTCGCCAGTAACACAAGATAACAGTCCTTTACAGACCATGTGGACACAATCAATGGATTTGCTCCCATTTCCTCCACATCAGTGAAGCACTGACATTTATTTCAATTAAACACCAGATGAACTGGCAGCATCAGAAAACAATTAACGTCCATGATCTGAGGTTTGGCTCTTAGTAGTTTTTGGTAATTTACGAAGAGATAAAAAAAAAAAACAGTGTGCAGACACCTGTAACACGTACACCTGTGTATACAGATCAGCGTTCTATGAATTCATACACTAGATAAACACACACACAGGCACCCAAAGAGTAGGCAATAGAGGAGATAAGCAGACACACACAAACATACACAAACAGAGCAGGCCAAACAGGCATACACATACGAGGCACAAACACACTACGAGTGGCCAGACCAAACAGGTTTTACACACACACACACATACACAAACACGCACACTAAGAGTGGATAGTAAATTAGGCCAAACAAGCACACACACACACACACTCATTAAGAGTGGACAATATAGGAGACCAAACTGGCATACACACACACACACGCACAAACACTAAGGGTGGGTAGAAAAGAAGGCCTAACAGTCAAATCCGCTTTGAACTAGAGAGGATTAACCTACTCATCAATTTGGATATATGTTTACCACAGAATTCAGGTTTAATACTACTCATTAAATTGACAGAAATAACATTTCATCCTACATTATACACACAAACTGAACAGTAGCTAATCAGCTCCGACAAATGCAAATTAATACTATGAAGAGATTGCTATTCTTAAATGATGTGGGAGATGCACCTGTCTTCGGCCAGGCTCCGCCCAACTGTGCTATTATTGGCCAGAAGTATCCCAGCTTTGTCCTGGGATTGGCTAATAGAGCACGAACTGATCGCGAGCACGGGGCGAGGCCTCCTGCGAAAATATACCACAATTCGATCACTTGCAAAACAGAAGCGTACTTTAGATATTGCCTGTCACACGTGCAGTGAAAACATTATGAAAAATATCGCTTTGCTCTTAGATGTGGTTTGTGTGGTTTTACTTGTGACTAGTGTGAGCACAAGACCAGCAGAAAACCTGCCTTTGGATCCGATTGACTCTACCAAAAACACCAAAACAGAGCTGGTGAGTGAAACTTCAAGAAAACTTCACACGGAGAAATGGGCTAGTCTGATCGTGAGTTCTCGTAGAACATGATACTTAAAACATAACATGGTGCCCTACATTATAGTGTGGTACTTACACAGTTACTAAAGATTTAATAGAGCAGTTCTAGTTATTGTCATCGGGTTCCCGGTTAAATTTCTGAGACTAGTAATAAAGCTGTTTTATCTTCACAGACAAGATCCTCTTATGGAAACTTTCAGACAGATGGCCCGAGTACAATAAGAAGGAGGTTCAGCCGTCTTCCAGGCGTGTGCAGACGCCTGAAGCGAAGGAGAATAACACTTCTGGTAATAACAGACACCTTTTTCACGCTTTAATCGTGGTTAATGTAGGCTAGGAGGCCACATGGACAAACATTTATACAATGAGGAAACATAAGGGAGGTGCTTCTGGAATAAATAGTATTTTTGTATTAGCCAAATATGGTAACATTCAAACGGCCTGATGTCTGTGTAGTTGTCCTTCACTTCAAAAACAGCAGACATGTAGGAACAAAGTGATCTTACTCTCATGCCATTTTCTCTCCACAGTGCAACGTTGAAAAGTATTGCTCTGCTCCAAGACAATCTCAGCATGGCCAAATCTGCTCCTGCCCTAAAGCATCGAAGTGCACTCACTTTTTCTTAAAAAGTTTTTGAGCTCAGGTTACCATCCTGTTGGGAGAAGATGCATGACAATATGTTTTGTGATGTATTTCGAGTATATGAAACAAATGACACAGCACGGGCTTTTTCCATTTAATTTATTCCTCAGTTCCTCTTTTAAATACAGAGAATGGAAAACCTATCACCTCTTTCATAAAAAATACATCATCTACAGCTTAGGTAGACCAGCAAAACTGGTAGAGGAGACAATCCTAGCCAAGAGCATGCAGCTTTTTCTTTAGTCATACTCCTGTGCCGCAACGAAAAAAGGACTTGCTTTAGAATGCCAGGTCACACATGGCCAGAGGAACATGGTGTAGAAAAATAAAATTCAACAGCTGTATACCTGGAAGCACAGGCTGAAGCCTGGCTTTCGACGAAATAAAAAGACACGGTCGTACATTTCTACCACTCAGCGATTTGAAACAAGTGTGGGTATAATGCAGCCATACTACATTTTCAACAAACAAAATAAATACAGGAGCTTTTTAGATTAAGAAATGTTGCAGCAATTAGTGCAGTGTCTGGCATGTTGTCAGTATATCTGTATTAGTAAAACGTCAAGCACCTAAAACAAGAGACGCACACTGGAAACCATGCACATCAGACAGTTGTTCTGGAATAGATGGTACAAAACTGAATACGTTCTAATGTTATTACTGAAATAAATTATTGTCTTTTGAAAATAAAATTGTGTTGTGGGATCATACATTTCATATGCAATTGTGACTATATCTAATCTGGCATTGTGCATAAATGTATATCTTCTTGAGTCTTACCCTGTATGCATTATTGGTATTCATGATTAGACATTCAGTCTAGTACTATTATGAAACATTTAAAAAATGCAATACCAGATTTTGTGATTAAAAATATCCAAATATCAGACAATTCCAAAACAAATTGTTCTTATTCTCCTAAAACAGTGTGTGGTAATTTGAAACAAACTCAAATACTCCCTTTACATAAAGTAAGCACAGTGTTAGTGAGAACATGTATCTTAAGCTATATATATCTACAGAAACTTTGCACAACTGCAGGTCAAGGCAACCTGATGTCCATGTTTGATTGAGATTTAATTAGATGCTGACTCCACTGTTCTAATCCTTGAAATTCACAGTTGAAGATCACTGTAGCGTAGCAAGATTAAAATGGGGAATAGGTCAGTTTTGCATGGAAGCAGCAATCGGTCATCCATTATTAACATATTAATGCCAAAGCACATTATATCCATTGGCCAGGTTAGTTTTGTGCATGAGTGTCTAGCGATCACAACCCATGCTGAACCAGTAAACTGGGAGTGAACTTGTCACTACAGCTGTGCTATAACAAAAAAGCAACCCTTGGTGTAACTTCAGAGCACTGGATCTTCCAATCAGATTTGTGCCATAGTTCGTAATTAAGTTCTAAGAACTAAATTGATTCTATCTGCCTGCGAACCTTTTCTGAGGCTTGGCGGTCTAAAGACCGTTGCCGGGCCACCACCAGTAGGGCAAAGAAAACAGTGAGCCCTAACATGGCCCCTTCGAATTTCCAGAAAAGGTGCTCCTCCATTGCAGCAGAGCGGCAGCTACAAAGAGAGAGAATAACATTTTTATACTTGGACTGGAACACAAGATTTGATCAAAAAGTCACAATAAGTGATTCACAGAAAAAAGAACAAATAGAGCTAGCCCGAAAGGGGGAACGCACCTCTTGTACTCATCTTTGTTGGACTTTGTACAGTTAATCTTCTCCACATATCCTGTCTGGCTGCAGACCCCCAACGTCTTCTAAAAGGATTATGAGGAAGGATTTAATGTAAGGCAAAATAACATTTAAAACCAAATAGACTTATAAAAGCAAAAATAATAGACTAAAACTTGGTCAATACATACAAACAAAAGTAGGAACATAATATCACTATAAACACACACAAATATATGCAGTAAACCTTCACTTATCACAAGTGTTACATTCAAAGAGCTCCCGTGTACTGCACAAACTGTGAATAAGTCATAATTGTGGAGTTTTACTGTAGTGATACTCCGATCAGGATTTTTGCTACCAATACCTAGTCCCGATTTTTTTGTCTAGGTGATCGGCCGATACCAATACCGATTCTGATGCTTCAAGTTTATATAACTGATATGTAAGCTCTCTGATCATCATTAACATTTTTTAGATAAAGTAATACTATATGTTTCCTTTGTTATATTTTAGTTATATTTTTACAGTTATTTTGTTATATTTTAAGTTGTGTGTGTGCGCACGTGAGTTCTCTCCTGTTGTGTGTGTGTGTGTAAGTTCTTTCCTGTTGTGTGTGTATGCTTGCAAGTTCTCATGTTGTTTGTGAGTTCTCTGGAACTGTGTGTGTGCGCGTGCATGCAAATGCTCTCATGTTGTGTGTGCGTGCGACAAGTTGTCTCGTGCTGTGAGTGTGTGTGACTTCTCCTCGTTTTGTGTGCGCATGCGCGAGTTCTCACATTTTGTGTGCGTGCACGAGTTGTCGCGTGCACGCGTGAGTTTTCTCGTTTTGTGTGTGCATGCGCGAATTCTCTCGTTTTGTGTGTGCATGCGCGAATTCTCTCGTTTTGTGTGCGCGTGCGCGAATTCTCTCATTTTGTGTGTGCATACGCGAATTCTCTCGTTTTGTGTGCGCGTGTGCGAGTTCCCTCTTTGGCCGATCGATCGGAGCATCACTAGTTTACTGTATACATACGAACACTGATTTTTTTACATGCTTAGTACTCAGAAATTAATCAAATTAACCCCCCGCTTTAACACAGATCAGTCCATTGCAGATTTTCAAATTGGCTACTTTCAAACCTCCCGCCTCTGAGTAAAGCAGACTCTGATGTCTTGTCGGCCAAGACCCCGGTCCTCTTCCTGAATGGAATGAGCCTCTGCTGCTCAACGCCGCCCCAAACTCAAACAACCTGCACAAGGACGAGGGGGCTTAACAAAAGAGGCCCGGACATCACAAGTCAGCTTTACTCAAGAGGCTGGGGATTTGAAAGTAGCCAATCCGAGAATATTATTCATATCGCCTTGCTGCTGATTGGCTGTTGTGCTGTATTGCATCTGTCCAGAATTTCCCCCGAGGAGTGTCACAAGTTTTCTTCAAGCACTGTATTTTATTTTCCTGGAAATTAAATGATGATTTACCATGCTTATACCAAATAAAATGCACATGCATGGATTAGTCTGTATAGCGGTAACATTGGCATATTAGGTTCTAAAACCGCACAAGTTCAGTGTGCACTGTACAGTATGGATACAGATTTATCTTTACATTCTAGTTTTAAATTAAATTAAAATGTCTTTTGAGAGCATATCTGGGAGCATATTTAGGGTTTACACTATACAAATAGGTATATGTACACACATACACCCATATGTGATAACTTACCACTTGAAAAGCATTACACAGTGTGCAATCTGTGGCAACTACAAACTCCTCCACTTGCCAACATGGCACAGTCACAGCCTTTGTTACTGCAATTAAGAAACATTATTCTTAACAAGACAATTTTATTGATATTTCAGCTTTTGTATCCAAGTCTACAATGTGTTTTTGACAGATACTTTGGTACCATAGGAACTTGTGTGTACCTGTGGTTTTCTCTTCACTAAGAAGTGCAGCTCCAAACACTCTGGAACAACATTAAAGAAGGTGAAAAGTCTTAGATAATAATCACACCTCATAAATTCGAGGAGTATCTGTCTCACATCTGACTTTAGAGAGAAATTTCCGAAAGGGAGGTTCTGACTTGTCAACCTAAGATCTCAATCTGTTTTTTAATCTTGTGGACTAACCTGAGAGACACCAGACCCCAGAAGAGCGCATGAAGGGCCAGAACTCTGGGTCTTAAACAGGCCATTGGGATCCTGCAGTCACTTTCCATCCTGCGGTATTACAGGTGTTCACACTCCAACACTTCTGTTTATAAACAGTTCATAGCTTCCCAACGGCAGTATCTCACCAAGGCAAATTTGAACACATAGCCTGGAAACATGAGAACAGGGTGGTAAAAAATGTTCAGCACCATACACAGTTCTGCATCACACATCAACAAACTGTCAACCAGTTAACAGAGAGCAAAACAAACACCATGAAACCTTGCTAACATAAAAAGCATGGTTTCATATTGGAAATTAGCTTCTGAAATAATTGAGGTGGAAGAGAAATTTTAAATAACAGCTGGTGAAAGGTGAGCCGAGTTACCTGGTAAATAAATTGTGACACGTTTGTTTGTACTACAGTGAGGTAGCTTACTTGAGTGAGTCTGATTATTCACCGATAATACATTATTTAGACAAGAATTAGGACGCCTGAGTATTACACCAACAGGGAGTTTCGTAATATTACATTAAAATAGCTAGACTTCAATATGGAATTGGTCGCTTTGAATAAAAACCTCTG
>JBBKCR010000134.1:11441645-11454219 GCA_037577295.1 Ladigesia roloffi
GGGTATTGTTAAATTGTTAAATTCGCTTCATATTTGATGAGTTCTATTTACTTAATGGCCACAGCTGAGAAATTATAAAATAAACATGATATGTTTTCAGTGCCCTGTACACATTTTGTATGCATGGGTGTTCTTTGAGTTTGACTCAGGCTGCTTTGCCTGTTTAAAGCATAAACATATCAACATTTTACACCCATTTCTTTTCTTGTTTTGGATTTTATTGAGGTCACTTTAACATGCAGTTTTACAGCCTTAAATAACTCTTCTTCTGCTTTAGATCCCTTGTGTTTGTTTTTCCATGGGTCAAATTGACCCAAAACATGATGAAGTTTTCTTTAAAGATGTTCTAAATAACATAGTAAATAAAATACTTAAAAATCTTATTTTAATAGTTTTTCCATTGTTCTGGATGGATGGAGGGATATTTTTGCAATTAACAATGACAGGTAAAGCACCTGGCACATAGCGTTTGGTAACAATTTTAAATACAAATGGACAACCCAGGATATTTTTAGCACATTTAAAGATAATAGGAGGTTTAAACAAAAATCAGGGCTTGTAGCTGAAGGTTGCCATGCCCTCCATGTGTGCCATCCTTCATTGTCATCATAATAGTTATATTAATAGTGCTTGAAGTTTGCTGCTGAAAAGGTCAAGGCTGAGGGAGCAAAATTTGTGCTGAGGGTCCTTTGCGATAAACAGCTCCCTAAACCAATGGTAAGCCAGGGTGACACAGATATTATTCCACTAGGGCCACAAGAATTAATCACAAACACTTTAATAATGCATGTGAGAATCAGAGTTATTTAATCAAAAGCATGGTTATTTATCAAAGATTATTTGGAATATTGGTTTTAAGAGTTTAATCATCTTAAATTATCCAATGAAATAGACACATTTCATTGCACAACTGCCCACATATTCTAAACTTACCTAACTGCTCGAATCAGGGTCTTCACAGCTGGTATAACGTCCTCCATAGAAACATCACAGTACGACTTATCCTCTGTGGTCTCTTCTCCAACTCCTTCTACTGCAAGAGAAACAACAGTAATCAGAGAAAACCACATCTGTTTCTGTTAAGTGTTCATATGAGAATAAGACAGTGGATACTGGTGTCTGTGGCATTTGTTTTTATAAGTGGCCCATAGCCTCTATATTATTAGAATATCCCTCTGCCCTTCACATCTTTTACCATCAGTTTAGCCACAGCTGGCATGCTGCCAAAACTGGATCGTGATGATGGTGTTAATGCCCATATACAGAGATGTAAACAAAAATGAATGTGACATCTAATCTGACTGACACTATTAAGGTCACAGGGCCACATAAGAAGAGGAATCAGATCTTATATGAATATAAATAAAAAATACATATAAAGAAAAAAAAAGACAATCACATTGGCCAAAAATGGATGAATAATGTGAGCGCAGCCAGTGGTTGCAGTTCTATACCATCTGCAGGAGGACGTGGCTTGAGGCGAAGTGATGTGCGGAATCGGGTTCGGTCGTTGAAGCTCCAGCTTTTCTGCACCTTCCCTGGACTGGTGGCTTCTGGGACATTTTCAGTGCTAGGCGAGCGGCGCACACTCCCGGGGGGCACAGGGGAAGAGGCCTTGCCCCGGATTGCCTGAGAGGAGCGGGAATTGTTCATCCTAATGCGCTCCCGAAATGGAATCTTCACACTGTCAGCACATTTAGAACAGTGTATTCACAAACAACACAGTGATTTTTAACTGACAAATTAAGTTAGGACCAGCAGTTTGATATGAAAGTTGGTCCTGGGCAGAAAAAAATCTACAAAACAAACAAGGCAAGTGTCAAAAATGTTCACAAAATACAGATATTAACCAACACTTAATTATGTCAGAACATCTTGACTGACAGTTTGGGCTATTATTTACAATGACATACTCATGAATTGTTAATCTCAGCTCTGTATATTTTTATCACAGTCAAAATACTAATTCTGTGTGTGTTTTTTTTAGATACAGAAATATTGGCACTTCAGATGATGGGCTTAATTGTCGTGTGTTCAAAGTAAGGACTATGGTTACAATTGCTGAAGCAAACGTGTATTTGATTTATTGATCATTTCATTACTTGCAACTGTATAAAATGTTTGAGTTCCTACTACACACGGAAAAACCCAATAGAGACAGGATATCTAACATCTATTAAGAACCTGGATGGACAGATATAGGATAGATAGATTCAGTCTAATCTTACTGTTTAATATTTACAATGTAGTTGAGAATTTCTTGATTTAAAAAATGAATAAATTAGAAGAGGCCGAGCTAAACATTTTCTTATTTGACCAAAATTATGTAAACTCTCCAAACTGACACCATCAGAAATATACTAATTCAGTGTGCAGTGCCTGTTCTAGCTTGAATGTATGGTATGAAAATTTGATTTAAATCAGTTTAAATGTTTATTTGTGGTCTTTCTTAAAAAAGAAATACCAATAATGTTAGTAATGCATTAACATTAGTATGTTGTAATGGTATATTTTTTCTGAAAAAAAACCCCATAAAAAGTGTAAAATCTTATTGATTTTTGTAGGGACTGTACAATATACTGACTGATATCTCTAATACATAGACTACCAGTCAAAACTTTGTGGACACACCTTCACATTCAATGTTTTTTGACTGTTTAATTATTTTCTATATTGTAGATTAATACTGAAAACAAACAAAATGATGAAAGAACACATGTACTAAAAATTAAGAGTTAAACAAGCCAGAATTTGTTATGTTGTAATGTGGTATGTTGGACTGTTGTTTCTTGTTGTTAATGGGTTCCTGCAATAATGTGGAATAGAACCATAGTCAAATAGGATTATTAACTGGGTACCAATGGGACCATCACAATTCATGGTCCCAAACACATTAAAGAAGAAATTCCACTAATGAAATGTTTACGAAGAACACCTATTGATTAAATAGCATTCCAGGTTCATTCCTCATGAATCTGATTTTTAAAATGGCAAGTGTTTGCAAAACTGTCATAAGAGCAATAAGTAATTCTTTCAGTATTAATCTAAAATGTAGCTAATAATAAAAATAATGGAAATCATTGAATGAGTGTCCAAACTTTTGACTGATAGTGTAAACTTAAATTTTAGAGCTCAGCTAAGAAAAGACAAGGCTGCTTAGTTTAGAATTGAGGGAAACAGAAACCGACAAATGGAGAGAACACAGTTGTTTTAATGTATGTTAATATTGGTAAGATGTATCAGCAAATTAAAGGGGAAAATGTATCATAATTACCTATTGTTGTTTTTATAGGTATTTAAAGTGTCAGATTTTAGATAGTCCACAAAAAACACATCTGACAGCACTGTAATCAAATACACACTGATTCCTTTTAGCAACAGAAATATTATCAAAAAATGTTAATCAAATGTGACAACCTATAGTACCATGTTTATCATTAACTGTACACATAAAAATAAAGAACATTTAATAAGTACACCATACTGGCTGAAACTGCACATGTTTAACCCTTCTAGAGGTCTGTTTGATAAAACATTCACTGCTCTCTGCAATTAACAAAAGTAAAAATGCTGTGAACTCTGTGGTTAGCCAGCCATTTAAATACAGGTTTAAATTGCTGTAGAAGCATTAGCAAAAATTTTTTAGCAGATCTAGCGGTTTCCTCCTGTGAGCTGAAATGCCCTGGAAGATTCCGACTGACAACGGGGAAAGAAAAAATTAACCCCATCATGCTGCAAGAACAAGCACTAAACGGAGATATGCAGTACTGATCAAGCAATATCATGCAAGATGACTAAGACACTACTAGGAAAATACAGTTAAGAAATCTTTCAAGCTGACAGAAAGGTCTGTGGACACTGGGGATGGGAGATGCCACTCATTTCCTTTTTGATTGGATACTAAGTGACAAATAGTCTAGCATCACCAATACAGATACTTTTAAAAAGCTTCTTGTACACATAAAATAAGGACATGTTTATTTCTACAATGAAAACCAGTAAAAAAGTTAACATTAAACTTTGACTATATGGCCCAAAGTATTGGGACACCTGACCATTACACTAACAGAAATGTTCATGAAATTGCATTCAAATACCTAAACTGAAGTTGGTCCCCCCTTTGTCCAAAATGTTTTGGTTTTGGATTAGATATGATCCTATACACTTTCATCACACTTTCTGCATTTGTCACCCGTTTTTATATATACTTGGTGCAGTGTTAAAATTAACACTTAGTATCCATCAGGATCCAAATGATCCACCAAAATCAGAAGTATCCAAAATCAGTATTAATTCACCCACTCCAAGTGGACACAATTTTCAGTCTCCGCAACCGCAGTAACAGTATACAATATGTTAAACTAGCCCGAGTAAACAACAATCTATTTACAAATTCCATTTATTATCGCACGTCAAAATGCACCATGAATGTGGCATCAAAAAATCCTTTCTGCTATAAGATACACAGCTCATGCAAAAATAATTTTACTGGTCAAAACCTTGCAATAACTGGCATAGCAGGACCACAATCACATGCAACCGACCTTAAGCCTCTTTTGTCATTAATATGTATGCAGGACTGGCTCAAGCTGAACATGCGAGACATATGTCGGCCACAAAGGCCACCACACTCCAAACATCAAAAGACCCTACACTACGCAAAGATTCTTTCATATTCAAGCATGCATATCTTGCTTAAGTAATTACATTCCTACATCTTTATAATGTTCAAACATGCTGTAAAATCCCTGAGAGAAAGGTCTCTTATGAACTGGAGACATATAATCAGTACGGCTGATATTCATATCCAAATAAACCATGAAGAACAGCAACTTAGTAGACCATGAAGAACAGTAATTTAATTACATCTGAACTCATGGTTTATATTGACCTTTCAGAGCACAGGCAAATCTCAAGCAGAAACAGTGCTCCTCATCTCTGGACTGGTTCTCACGAGCTACAGGCCTCGTTCAGAGATTACCGAACCAGAGCCACCTTTAATCTGTTAGGAATGTGTCTTAGGAATGTGCAAAATCTTAATATGACACTGTGAGTTTTTTAGGTATGATCCAAAACAAAAATATGTGAGGCTACTGAATATTTGAAGATCTAATATTCTAAATACACAATTTATAGCAGGACCTTGAAATTGATGTCAAACTTCTTTTATTACTTTTGAATTGTGGTCATTCAATTCGCTTATGACGTTTAGGAAGAAACACATGTCATAAGAAAACCACACATCCCTGACATAGTAACGGTATGTTAATATTAGGTTAACATTACATACATTATGAATATTAAACTTATTCATATGATGAAGTTAAGAATATTATCTCCTTAACTTGTTAAAGGAAAAAAAATGCAGCAAGTAATGGGTCCATTTCAGGTACCATAATCAAACTATGTACAGGGTGGGAGTTTCAAGGTTTTGATATGACAATGACACTACAATGTGCTCTAAATCGTCCCTGGTAATTCGCTTAGGCCAGCAGTTGCTCTGGAGCAGTAAGGCTCTGAAAGGGTCAGGCATAGGAGAGGGAGTCGAGCCCATTGTGCAGCAGGCACTGTGACATGGATACCTCTGCTTGCAGCCAGCATGAATCCGGAAGAAACCCCGCTTTTTAGATATGAGCTGACTGAGGAGACACACAAGGCAGAGGGGGAAAGTGTGAAGGGTGTGAGGGGAAGCGGCCTATGGCAGGACACAGCAGTTACACTTGTTTTATTCGTGTCGCTATCATGAGCATTTATTTTCAAAAGCTTCCAAAATGATCATTTTTATAATTTTGTTCCTGCTAATAAATCTACAATTTGAATAACCAGTCTAAATATGGCCTGTAAATAAAAGAAATATAATTAATAATTTATGTTGTATTGTGTTTACAGAAAACACAAAATGTAAACAAACTGAAGTACACAAAGAGCAATAGTAGCTAAAAAGTATGTAAATACAAGTAAAAATTATGTGAAAATAATGATGGGATATAATAAGTGGTTTATTTTGCAGAGTCAATGTCAAAGTATAATAATTTTTTAAGAAGAGGTCTTTGTGATCAGGCTTTAAGAACAAGCCGATGGTATTTTTTTCATGTGATTATGTTGTAGAATGAATTGTATTTTATGATTTTGAATTGTAAGCTATCTAACCATTTTTTTGTAGCTGGCTCAATGTGACAAGACAAGCCATGACACAGTTTTTTGACACAGCAGCGAAACATATCTAATAAATAAAACCATTACGACTTAAAATATTCCTGTTACTGATGTTAGCGATATATGGTATGTACTTTGAGTTTGCAAGTGCACTCTCAAATATCATATTAACCAATATCACACCTTTTGGTTTATTTTTCGATACATTATATGTTGGACCATAAAAGTCATTCTATCTTTTACTCTACAGTAAAAGATAGAAATTCCATAATGCCTGTTCATATTAATATGAAATTACAGCCAGTGGGAGATAACAGGAAGTTTGTGCTTTCCTCAGCTTGACACACAGTCTGCTAAAAGACAACTCTGTGAGTGTCTATACTACATACTTTTCTACAATTCCTATTTTGTTTCCATTTGGTACATTCCCACATTCTGTAAAATGTCTCCAGTGGTGCTGACATAGAACATCCTGCTATTCAGAATAATTAAATGATAACCACTTAAAAACAAGTGCTGCTTTGTCACAGGTGGAGTGATAATTAATATCAGAATGAACTGGGTGAGTTTCCTGAACAACCATATTCAGTGCAACTAAGAAGCTATCTGAGGATCAGTTGTTAGTATTAACATGTGGGGTTGAAAGAGAAGGGTTAGATTAAAGGGCACTTAATGCAGTTATTAAGGCAAAGGCTGAGGAAAAGTTTCTTTTGCAAGCAGGGACAGCATGCAGGTCCTGCACATGAGAACATGTGTGAACTCAGGCCCTGTTATACATTGACAATCTACAACCACATGTATTGTAGCCTTAAGAGGCCAATGTTTAAAAATCATGTCACTATTTCTTTACTATCAGGTCAATATCTCTTTAAAGAAAAACAACACCACTCAAGAAACCCCCCCATTTACAGGAGAGGTCTGTTCATAAAGCACAGCAAAGCACAGCCATCAAGCCCTATCCAACTCCTCTCAAAAGCCTACCACAAACCTTGAGACTCCCGAACTCCAGAAACTGTGGATGGATGGACAGATGGAAAAATGGTGAGGAGAATGGGGAGGAGAAGAGGAGATGGAGAGGATGAATGAAAGGGAGGAATGTATGGCATAATTTGACTTCTGTAAATCGCATTTAAAAGTTTTTTGGCCATTTACAACATTAATCCAAACTGTGACACTTAAGGAGAAATTACATCATTAAATCACATTTAATTAATCAGCTGTAAACTACCCAAAAGTACTCTGACGTGGAGCTGGTTTTCAGACACATTTAAACCCAATTTAAACCCATTTCAAGTTATTCAAATGTGTATCTTCTATTTTGTTTACACTCATTTGGTTCGTCTTTTACCAGTTTCAAAGATAAAAATTTCTAACGCAAAATCCATTATTAGTAATCCAAGGCTGTGATAAATCTGTGTTTAGGAAAGAAAAACATAGTGTTAGTAATGTTAATACCACTGTTAAGAAAACACAACATGAGACATTCGCAGGAAATTAAGCATGCAATGCAGTGCAAATCCCTGACTCGGTTCCATATGCACCACAGTGGACGTCTTTCAACACTGTACAGTAACCTCAGTACTGTTATCTTTCTGAACACATTATTAGCCAATTTTATATACAAATGAATGTACCGTAAGTAATGCTAAGACACTTTATGTTAATACGAGAGTCGGACAGTGGCGTACCTGTCCCCCGACAGGTAGAGGGAGCTATAAGGCCGGAGGCCCGACAGCAGGGTTTGATAGTTGTGAAGAACCTTCTTGGTGTTACGCTGTCGTTGGAGGTGGCTGAACAATAGCGTCAGTTCTCTGACCCATGAGCAAAAACAACAAAAACATAAAAAAGCAAACAAACATGACAAAATAAATAAAAATCATAAAATGAGACTAAAGCCACACTTAAAAAGACAGACATTTGAATTCAGAAAAATGCTATATTTTAAATATATTCTGTCTTTTTAAATTAAAAACAAATGAATCAAAATAGCATGTGAACATAAAATAGTAAAAGTAGTAAAAAAGTAAAGTTTAAAGCATTTTGGTTATATGAAATTAAAACCAGAAAAAATGTTGTTGAAGGACCTGATTGCCTTTAAGGAGTCAGTTAGACTCATTATAGATTCTGAAACAACAGTGTGGCACAATACTGTCAGATCAAATTGGACGACAAAATTGCCAAGACATCCTTCTCTTCTCTTTATTAACTATTGCCACATATATCAATTTCCATCACTGCATTATACAAGTGTTTCTCATCATCTACTGTCCAACTGATGTTAAAATAATAGAGCCTGAATGTTTCAAATTATGCCAAACACAAGCAAAATGAAAAATGAATGACATGTTAATATTTAGAAAGTTTGGGTCAAAGTAATGACATTACTCGCTGCAAAACCACTTTTTGTAACTTTTGTGAGGAGGGCCATTCCATATCCAAATACTGGATCACCAATTGGGACCTTGGCATCATATAATATCAACTGATGTAAAAATTCCTTTTTGTTGTGTGCACTGATTGCAAAAGTTTTAAAACCTTCACATGTAACATGTATTGCAGATTTTGTAAAGTGATAATACATGACCATAGGGGTGCGAATTTAATTTTATTTATTACAAACTTAAGTGCACAAATTACCTACATAACCAATTTTGTCCAGGTGTGGTGTCCTTTGTTTTAAATCTCCAAATATCCTAAAGTTTCTTTTTAGTCAAAATATCGTTACATTTACCAACAACAACATTTCATTTTAGTCCACATTATTAATACATAAAAGTGTTTTCTACTTTGTGCAAGTGTGCCTATTTCAAGAAAAATGTATAATTTGATGAAGGGTTACCAAATGAGTAAATGTTTGAGAAAAACATTCACCGGTTTGGTGTTTGAGACGAGTGTGCAATGACTTAATTCAGGCTAGTTTCCAGGGAATCATCAGACAGAACTAGTAGTGGTTATCTTTGAACTGGTGTATTCGAGCATTTAATTTTAAAGTTTAATGTACAACAATTCCTTTATATTTAAAATTTTAGACCTGTTGAGATAATTTTACTCCTCAGAAAGTTATTTTCCCTTCAAATGACACAGTAATTTACAAAGTCTAATCCATGCTGTGAAAACAATGAAGCATTTACAAGGCTAGTTTATGAGATTATTGAGTTCAGTCTTCACTGCAAACAGACAGGCAGCTCAGGACACAGGCAAACACTGCTGGACAGATCACACTTACCTGAAGGATGGGAGCATACTGTCATAGAAATACCAGGTGGCTGTAAGATATGAATGCTGAGCATCTGTAGAATAGAGACGCCATGCAGCCTAATAAAAAAGATACACATTTGCAGAACTTTACACCCAATGTATAAATAAATAAATTAATAAAAACACTTCCATAAGAAATTATAAAATATTCTGTTAAATAACAGTACATGTTCTGTTTAAAACATGTAATTTCCTAATTGCTTCATTATCACTTTGTGTTTTTTGTTTGCATACTTTTTGTCTGTAGAACATGCTTAAATTTCAAATTCAAATAATAAAACCCTTTATTACAAATATATATTCAATATAATCCACTCATAGTCAATCAAAAATTATTTTTGTCATTCCAGCTCTAGATAATTAGAGGTAAAATGTCCATCATTACACATGAAAGATAATATATATAAATGCCAAAATGAGAAAACAAAAATAATCATATCTAATTTTATATATAAATTAGGGCTGTAACGATATACGATACAAAACCAAAATCGCTACACGCACATTCACGAACCTGTGTCGTGGTGTGAGGAGAGTGAATCGCAACACAGACACACCCCTTCCAACACTTTACCATATACAGTTCCCGCCCAGAAACATACATTTTCGCTGTAATAGGAGGATTGTCACGTCACTTTATTTTCTTTAACCAATAGCTGAGGGTCTAAGGGTTTCATAAAGCCCGCCCACCAGTTTACAAACATACGGAGCATGGACGGACCCTTTGTTTGCTGGATTGATTTGCTGTGAGTACATGTAAGTTATGACACTGGGCTTGAAAGTGTGTATAAGCTGGCTGGGTTGTGATAAAACTGCACTAGAGTCTCTGTGTTTTTTTTTTTTAATTTAGTTTTGAGCAGTGGCTGAGCTGAGGGGTGTTTTATTTGCTACCGGCGGTTCCTGAAACTGTTGGCTTTCAGACTGTTTCTATTCTTTGTCTTTACAGTTTATTAAGGTTGGGCATTGCAGTAAGCATTTCACGACATGTTGTAAGTGTGTGTCAAGTATTTGACAAATAAATCCGGAATCTGAATTTGGCCGGAGCGCTGCTCCGGTGGTCTCAGTGATGTCACGGGTCCCGATCTCCGGTGGTCCGCCTCTCAGACAATCAAGATCCGCACGCTCAGTTTTTATTTCAAGTTTGAGTACAGTGAGTGTGTGTCTGTGGCCCCCCTTAAATAGCAGTGGCCACCCCCTAGCCACTCCATGTAAAAAATCATTTTGAGCGAGTTTTGTGGCTACGGGCAGCTGTTTGAACGAAGCGGTGAACCGAGAGAGACGAGTCGAATCCTCCAACTTGACTTCTGGACTCTCAGTATGAATGGAAAGGAAGAGGTATTTAAGTGAATATATATAATTAGATAGGATTATCTTTGTTTTCTCATTTTGTCATTTGTCCCATTGTAAAGTCATCAATTATAAAAAAGACCAACAATGGTAACTAATAATGTGTCTGCATAATCTTCTACTTTAGCAATGATTTAGGATGTATTTATACATTACATAAAGGTTTATACTAACATTCCAACTTTATCATAGTTTGACATTTTGCTGATGACAAATCCAACTGTTCAGTTTATCCAAACTTTATGCGTAACCCCTATGCTGCAAATCTGTATGTATTGTAGTGTAATTTTACAATGAATAAAAGTGCTGTTTAACCTGTACATGTGAAAAGCATTTGAAAAAACATGTTTTCTGTATGTGCACCTGTATGAGGTTGGCTGCAGGAGTTCTTCTCTTTTCAAAGTGCTTCTGTCTGTGTTGCTCCTGGACTTTTAAAGCAAAGCCTGAACCTAGGATTCCCTTGAAGACCAGAAACAGAGGCATTAGCTGAACTGCGATTGCACAGACAGAAAATGTGCAGACAGTGGTCTTATAGCTGTACTTACTGCAGGCAGGGCAAAAAAAGATACCCCCAACAGGGCAAATCCGGCTGCTAAAAGCCGACCAAGCCAGGTGTGTGGAGTCTTGTCACCATAACCAATCGTGGTGAGAGTTATCTGGAAGAATAAAACTACCGAAGTCAGGGTAAACACTGATAGAGTACACATATTTTCTCTCATATTTGTTCTAATTTCTTGAGCAGCACTTCTTTAAATGGTGCCACCTACTAAACTAGAGGAGAAGTTCAAGTGCTAAGAATTAATTGAAGGACAGCTTGGCTGTGTTTTACTGTACTCACAGTTCCCCACCAGAGGGAGTCTGCATAGGTAGAGAACTCTGTGTTGATGTCCTTTTCAGCCAAATAGACCAAAAATGAGGCAAAAATCAATACCAAGAAGCCAATGTACCAGGCCGTGATGAGCTCCTGAAACAGAGAGGTAGATGGAGTTGTGTTCAAAAGTCTGTTGAGACATTCTGTAAATGTAAACTGACAAACTGTATGACCTCTCTAACTTTCAGGCTGAAATTACTTCTCTTATTACAAAATAAATAGCATGGCTATATGAGTGCAATAGGGTGTTATAAAAAGAAACTGGAATGGGGTTGAGGTAAGTGTGTGTGTGGTCACCTTGCTGTGAGCATACACTACAGAGCCCAGCAGTTTCCAGGTGCCTCCGCGGCGGTCCATGCGCACCATGCGTAGGATCTGCAGGAATCGCATGCTGCGCAGAGCAGATGTTGCAAAGATGTTTCCCTGCGTGCCCGCCGCTATCACAGCCACCGATGCCACAAACACAATGAAGTCTAGACAAACAGAAATAATAAAAGAATGAGTCTGTAATGTCACAACTGTTTTCTCCAGCACTCTTCTGCTGCACACAGTGTTTAAACTCACACAATGATTTGAAACATCAGGAAGCACTGAAACATATGATTTCTTCTTTATTACATGACCTCTTTGTAAATTTAGTTACAGATCTGTATAATTTATACTTTTAATGATGATACATATTTTCTCTTACTGCTAGGCAAAATGGCATGGTCATGTGAGAGCAAGTAAATGCTGCCAAATATAAACATCAGTGGGTTTAAAATTACAGCCACTGAATGGACAGTCAGCTATGTAATTGAATTTATATCAGCCACATCTTTTACATATCTGTTTATAGAATTCTGCCCAGGGGATTCTTTCAATTAATTAATCAATCAATCAATCAATCAATCAATCAATCAATCAATCAATCAATCAATCAATCAATCAATCAATCAATCA
>JBBKCR010000134.1:11454319-11468301 GCA_037577295.1 Ladigesia roloffi
ATCAATCAATCAATCAATCAATCAATCAACCAATCAATCAATCAATCAATCAATCAATCAATCAATCAATCAATCTAGATATTGATTAATTTGAATGATGTCTGTCTGTCTTTCTGTCTATCTGCCAGTTTATCTGCTTGCATGTCTGTGTTTTTGTCCATTTAGTTGTATGTCATATTTAAATGTTTTAGGGTAATCTTATCAAACCATGGTGTAGAGGTCTGCAATGGGGCGGGATGCCCGTGGGACCCACAGGACGCGGCGCAAAAACATGCGGGGCGGATCTCCATTTGAGAGTAGAGCGATGTGATCTCGGGAGCGGGACAAAACCGTTGTTCTCTGGACTCCCGCAAAGTATACATTTTCCTTGAATAGCTTTTACAGTTGGTTTGTATGTGGGGAACAACCATAGGCGGTTCTACACGGGGTCCAGGGGGGCCAGGACTCCCCTAGAATTGCTCCTGGCCGCCCTTATGGCCCCCCCTGAACTGAACAGCCAAATATTTAAGTATAAATATCTTATCGCGACATGCACTGGTTTGAAGAACAAAAGTAATGTTATGTGTGTTCTAGACGGACTACTTAAAAAATGAAACATCCGAACACACGCGCAATGGAAGCGCAATGAGCGCAATAATCACTGACTGAGGTCAGAATAAACACAGAGCCATGCCACAAATTTCAGTGTTTCCCTATATTTCTCTCATTTTGACTGTGAAATGTTTCTGTTGAGCCTGCATACATATGTTTAATTCAGGTTTGTAGCCTAGTTAGAAACGTTATTTTAGTCGTGCCCACATAATATAGCCAATGTTTCATAAATTCCTTTATGATAACAAATACATTTGGTAACATTTTTAATATTTACAAGCCAAGACATTATAGCATTTAAAAGGTGTCCAGTATTTTTGGCCTAATATTTACTCCACCAGCCTCACTTGCAGGATTCAGCGTGCTGGAGTGGGACAAACCAGAACAGATGCGGGCGTGAGAGGGTGGAAATGTTATACATTTTTGCGGGAGTGGGTGGGAGCAGGACAGAAACGTGTGGGAGCAGGATGAAAAATCAGACTCAAGCTTTACCTATTACACAGAAGGGCTTCCTGGCGAAACGCAGTCGACCCTGCCATCCTCTGTAGCGGCAGCAGCAGCCAGCAGCCCAAACCCTCACAAAGTACTCCAGCCCAAACACCCCAATCATCACAAACTCCTGCAGGACACGCAACAAGAAAAACATTTGCACACTGAACTCTGCTGCTTTTCCGAAAATGGTGCTTGACATGAAACACAAAGGCTATGAGATACATGTGCATGACCTAAACTTTCACAACTAGATGAGTAATAGAGCAGTAAATACACTTTCTTCAAAACTGTAGTCCCTCAGACATCCCTGCATCAGAAAAGGCTTGTCCCTAAAAGGTTTTGAGGGAAATTAGAAGAAATTGGGATATGAATTAAAAAAACAAAAGCAAAGTTTATAAACCTTTTGCAAGGCAAACGTATTATGCAGTCTGTAAACCATAATGTGTATCTGATCTTGAACTGCTGAAACATTATATCATTTTAAAATGGATTCAAACTCCCACAGTGTGTTTTCCACATATCTGCATTATTCCGCTCACTAAAGAAATACAACTGTTCCTGAATCTTCTGACTGATAAAATTAATAAGGATTTCAAGGCACAGTTGAGACATTCACATTCATGTCATTCACATAGATGACTCTTTCTGTGTAGGTGTCTACTTTTGTATTGCCTAATACTAATGGGATGCTGGGGAGCTAAACATTACAAGATCAGAAAAAAAGGGAAATGCCAGAAACATATTTATTTGCCATTAATGTGTGAGAGAGAGAGAAAGAGAGAGGGGGCTAAAAGTAAAGTGTGAGTCTTCCATTACCCTTCCTCAAAAGCACTTCATACCAAATGGGTGATTATAGGATTGCAGTTAAGATTAGTGGCTCTAGACGGCTACTTCTTGCATACTCGACAACACCTGAATCCTGTGCTGTGCTTACACTGCCATTTCACTCTGCAAAGAGCCTACTGGAAAACAAGATGCACACTTACACACACTTAATGTGGCCACAAGGAGACATGAGACTATGCAGGCCAGGTTGCAACCTGGCAATCATGCCAATCAGCATGAGAAATGAGCTTAACTTGAGAAGCCTCTGTAAATAATCATAACATAACTCTAAACGTGCCTTTGCTGAATTGACACACAAAAACTTCATAAAGTAGAGCAAACACACCCAAACAAATCTTGCTGTATAAATTTAGATTCTTTAGTTATCAAGAATTACGACTAAATTCCACTTAATCTTCCTTTCTTTTCCCTTTTTACTTGTTTACATTTATTAAGTGCAACACTGAAATAACAATAGTATAAAGCTCTTAGCAAAAACAATGGACTGCAAAAAGGGTTGCAAACACGGCACATTTGATCCATACTGCTGGCAAATGAAAAATGTTTCTTATTCATCATTTTTTAAGGCACACCTCCAAAAATGACACACAAAAATATGTACACCGCTATTGGATAAGCTCCACAGAAAAGCACTGTCAGGTATTTAATAGAATGTTCACTTATTTGTTTGCATTTGGAAACAATAGAAACAAAACAAATAGGATGCATCTGGACAAAGACACTTTAAGACTGTGGCCTGGTACCTGAAACTACTTCAACTTTGATCTATTTTTACAAAGAAAGGACTAAAATTCTTCTGAAGGCAACACCGTGACTCGTTAAGTGCTTATGGGACTGCAAGTTTTAAGGGTGAGTATTTGCAACAATAAAATGAAATAAAAAATCAAAGATGGAGCCTGAATATGCACAACTTTGTAACAAGAACAATTAATGCATGTGTGAGTTTGTGTGTGTGTGTGTGTGTATGTGTGATTAATACCTCTAAACAATTTCCTTCGGGATAAATAAAGTTTTCTGATTCTGATTCTGATTCTGATAATATATCACATTAGATGTTTAAACCAAAGAAGGGTTGTTATTGAACTGTGACTGTACTTTGTTTTGTTAAGTGGTCTGTTTTCAAAAACATCACAGCAGAAAGATCAGTAAATCTGTAAAGAAAGAGTCAAAAGTGGACAACAAATAATAGAAGCTTAAATGCACTAATCAATGCTTGGACTTTCAAACTGCATTAAGTTTTGAACTGACGGACTTGCTGTTTTCTCACAATGAGTTGTCTAAAAAACTGACAAAAGTACAAACAAAGCTAATAATAGTAGTAATGGTCGTCTGCATTTTGTCTGAATTTGTGTCTGTTTTTGTAAGTAAAAAATTTATATTTTGTATGTTTATTTGCTAAAAGCCACAAAATAACAGCTGTATTATATTTCTTACACATTTCTTACAGCAAGCATGGCATATTTGACTATATTTAATGCCATGGGTAAATTATTTTTTTCACCAGACTATCGCTTTAAGATAATATTCTTTCAAATGTTTTCTTTTAATTGAATCAAGAGATGTAAACTGCTGTTTGTAGTGCACTTTGGTACTCAACCCTCTTACCAGGATGAAGAGGCCCTCATTGGCGATTTTCTGATGTGTGGGAATGGTGGAGAAGACAGAGAGCACCAGACAGCTGAACACCAGCAGAAAACTGCAACATGCACACACACACACACACACACACACACACAAAGACAAACACAGGTCAACACCCATATATGATTTTAAAACAATATTTGAATCTTAAATGAAAAATTATTTTATTTTTTGTATTGTTTTTTTATTCACTCTATAGATCCAACTTGGATCAATATGATTATGTTGTTATTCTAAGCATGAATCAAACTTTATAAGACAAGGACACAACTGCATGCATGCAGTGCTGCACATTTGCAAACACTACAGTGTGACAACAGAGTTACAGTAACAGTAGAAACAGTGACACCAACAAATTTATAATGACACAGTAAAGGCACAAATGGAACAGAAAGAAAGGGCCCATCAGTATTGTGCTGTATGTTGGAGTTAAGTATAAAAACTGAACATTTATTCCTTAAATCCAAACTTTTGTTTACAAATAGTTTGCTCTAAACACAAAAATTAAGAAAAAATGTGTAACTAAAGGTTTTATTTTTAACTGTGGCATAACATGATGCAAATCATTATTATGCAAGCTTGATGTGTTTTTCTCTCTAGAATATTCACCATTTACTATTCAGTGATACTTCTCAAAATTGAACAAAAAAATAATAACACGTGATAAAATGTTACTGAAGAGCGAACCAGTGAATGCCTTCATCCACGACCCACAGAAAAATGCACTGTCCTGGCATGCAATCCTTGTGCAGCGGAGATTCCCAAACTACTCCAGGTGTTACCAGCTGAAGTCCTTTTAAACAAAGGCTATAGTGTGTTGGATCTGCACCCCAGTTTATGAAGAAGCTTTTGGATCAACTTCACAGCAGCAGCTGGGGAAAATGCCAGAGCCCACAAGGAGCAGACTCTCACACTATTACATGTCATTCTCCTCAAGACTGGAATGGCTTTCTCCACTATATGTTTTTCTTCAATTCTATTGTATGTTGTGCAATATGGCCACACAAGAAAACAGAAATGGTAAGGACTAAACACACTCAGTTAGAAAAAAAGGGTGATCATTTTTAGATGTTAACTGAGAAAGATATATTGTCTTTAAGTGTCATAAAAATGGACAGTTGAGGTTTTAGATGAACAAATAACTGAACGAACAATAATTTGGGCTTCTATGCAATGAAATGATTCTGTTATAATTTTCTCAGTGAAAAAGGATTTCAGTGTGCAGATATTTCTCAACTTCCCCAGTGATCATTTTAAGAAAATAAGCAGATGGTACAGAGGACAGCAGAAATCGGATTCAGAAAGTTAGTGTGATGTGCTGAGCTAATGATACAGGCAAGCAAAAATGTGGACTCTAAGAATATAGACTCTTGGCAAGATCACTGGGTTTATGAGCTTCCTAATTATCTGTCTCAAATGCAGAATGGTAGTTGTTGATTTTAATTACTGTAATTATCACACATTTGTAAGCCATCCAGTCAGGTATAGTGGAAAGTTCAGTAAAAGGTAGGTGCAACCGTTCTCTGAAGCAGGTACACTGTGGTAAACAATCAATGACATTCTGATTTACATTAACAAATACAATTCATTTCTTGTAAGACATATGCTTTTGTATAAGCTTTACATAAGCACCTGTAATTTTACTTTTTTTGACTATAAAACTTCAGGTGAGGATCCATATTTGAGAACGGTGAAAAGTGTAAAATGGAATAGATGTGGAAAATATGGTCAAAATAGCTTTAGAAATGGTGGTGTGACCATGTCAGAAGATTAAGGGGTCATGTGTCAGCCCTACACACATTCTTCCACTGCTCAGCCTGCCTCATTAGTTATTTGCTCCAAATTGATATTAAGGAAAAAGATCCCAGGAAAACAATAGGGGAACTGAGAGCCAAGCTCCAGCACTCCGGGTCCTGAATCAGCAGCAATCAGGCTGGATGGAGGGAGGTAAGTCCAGAAAACGCTCAGATTCCCCCAAAGCCATCCAGTCAAAAATGATGAACGCAGTAAAAAACAGATACATTCGAGCATGCAAAGGCCATGTGCTTTGGGTCACATTTCAGCTGAAAGGCAAATTTCAGGTCCATTCGTTTAGCTATCTACAGGGGGAGAAAGTCAATTAGAAATTAAATCTTTATAATCAGCAAAAAGATACACTCGAGAGGTCAAAACGAAGTGATTTAAGCAGTGGTTTTCTGATCAGCTTAAACAAGCACACTGTCTATTTGTAAATCATGCCAATATTTCGGTCTGATAGAAGGTTTCTGAGTATAGATTTCACTTAGACAAGAGAGTTTGGACAAAAAACAAACCTGCTGGACTAAAGAAAACAACTTACAAAAAAAAAAATGGTATAATGAAGAAAATAATATTTAAGAAGAATCTGTTTGCATAGTTTAGATTCACAGTCTGAAAATTACTCAACACTAACTTGTTTTATAGAGTACTATAGGAATAGTGGAAACAGAGAGAAATGTTATCAATTATTTTATCAGAGTATTCAAAAAGGTGCCTAAAGAACAGCAATTATAGCATTATGGGAGTAAAATAAGGTGCTACATCTTATTTCTTTAGACACTACAGATTTACGCCAAATGTATTTTTTGTCAAATACATACTCTAAAACAAAATTATTCAATTAAAACAATATTTTAGAATTAGTTCAGAACATAAATGTTTTTAGTGCAAAAATGAGATGGCAATGTAAAGAAAATGAGTGGCTGTAACTAGGCTACTCCTGCTGGTGCTGGCTAGAACCAAAAACAATGAAACAATATTTGTGTTGAGTAACCTCAACAAGCTAATATGCTGACTCGTCACCCACTGAGTAGAAAAATATTAGCATATAAGCCAAGAAATCATTACACTCAAATGCTGCACTAATTACCTCTCATGTTACCATTAGTACACTAGCTCATCTGAGGGGGCCTGCATTAACGTATGTGAAATTAACATCTACTCGTTCAAACCATAGTTGTTGTGGAAAAAATGTGAGCTAAGGTGACATTCACAAACCATGATCAGTGTACTCACGACAAAAGGTCTTGCGTTGTTGTGGGAAGATGTGAGTTTGAATCCCAAAATCACTAAGCACCACTGAGTTATCCTTGAGCAAGGTAGCATCCCCACACACTGCTCCACTTTTTCTTCAGCTTCTTCTAAATATAATGTAATTCTCCACTCAGTTTCCAGTAAAAAGGTTATATTCATGCATGACTTGCAATAGTTCAGACATTTGATTATATATGCACTAATGCAATTCATGTTGATTTGTTATAATAATGTTACCACAATAAGTTCATTTGTCATATGGCATAGATTCATTTGGGAAAATATGGAAACAATGACTGCATTTTAAGTCCTGTTTTCTAAAACTACAGTTTATCCAGCAAACTGCGCACTGCCCAGCCCTCTAACTGCATGCTTATGAATTTATGAAATCATTGCAGACTGCACATTAATACTGTGAACAGATCATGGTATACTTTGTACTGTGTCTTCCCATATATGCCCATCTGGTCCTGAGAGTTTAAACTAGGGGTGCACCGAAAATTCAGCCTCCGACAACAAAGGCACTTTTGGTTTCGGACGATTTCTTTTTCATATCGGACTGAAACTGTGACGATGCAAACATGACTAAGATGACGCAACCCCAGCCTCCCCACGCCAGATTGGTTTAGGGTCAGGATGTCTGCTGTTTCCCCTTTTTTATATTTCTAAGAACGAGATGTCAAAAGCCGCTTGTCTCAATGTCGGGGTTCATTTATCAGATTAAATAAAGCCTCCTGATCGCCTCGTCTCTGCTAGCGATTTTGGCGTTCTAGTCGTTAGGGCGCTTCCCCTGTGTTTAGGATATCACAGGTTCGAATCTAGCTTGGTGGATGGGTTTAAATGCAGAGGTAGAATTTCGTGCTATTCACACTATGTGCTCGGAATGTGTTTTTCAGTGATTACAGTTAAAAAATTTCAGTCTTCGTATTACTATTCTATTATAAGACTACAGAGAATGTAGTTTAACTTTCACCAGCACTTGCTCTGTATGCAATTTGTTCTAGAACTTAGAATATTAAAATTGCATTAACTAGTTCTATTAGAGAAATATTTTAAATGTATAATATTTCAGCTTTCTTGCTTTTATGCTGTTTATGAGTGGGTTCAAGGAAAAAAAAATTCAAAAGTTATTTGATATTGTGAATTGTCTGAATTAGAGGTCGGCCGATATGGGTTTTTCAGTAGCTGATGCTGATGCCGATATTTTGGAGTCAGGGTCAGTCAATGGCCGACAATGCTGCCGATATTTTTTTGCCAAATAATTGAAGATTTCCCCTTCTATTGGAGGTAAAATATCACACTAATAACACAAAGATAGATAAAAAAAAATTTGCAACTTGCCATTTATTGAATAATGACTAACAAAAAAACCTAACAATAACAATACAATTAAACAATAGTTTAAACTTGTAAACTATAAACACAGCAGCATCAAAATCTTTCAGGGCAATTCTTGAGGTAAGGATATTTTTTAAACATCCACATTCCTTTTTGTATTGTGTTCAATTTTAATCCTACTTCCAGTCCCTGAGTCTTTCTAAACCCACCCACTACTCCCAGTTTAAGAGCTGCAGGTTGTCGCGCAGGAAACACAAACATTCTGCATTTTCTCCTGTGAGCCTACTCCTCTTCTTATAAAAGATCATTCCAATCCCACTAAATACTCTCTCACTGGGAACAGAGGCTGGGGTCCAGCACAAGCAGCATGGGTCACATGTTCCACAGCAACAATAATACTGGGCTGCCCGCAGAGGTGCCTGTCTGTAAATCAGCGTAGTGCACTTGGATATCGGCCGATGCCGATACATTAAAAATGCCAAATATCTAAATGCTAAATAAATATCTTATTATTATTTAATAAATCGTGAGGAAAATATTCAGGTACACATAGAAAATCTCCAGTCAATTTTTATGTGTTCTTTCCACATTTTACTCCCCCTTCCCCACCAAAGAATACACATGCATGAGGGAGTATTTCACCAAGTATTTAGGCGTGTATGCTGGTTGCGCACATTAAATTTCTGCGGACTGCATTCTGATACTACTGTAAAGGGTCTAAAACATCGGTCCCTCAGCCTTTGTACATGATACACTAATGTCACCTTCAAAAGCCTGAAACTGAACAGAAAACGATTTTGTTCTATTTTTCTTGTCCAGAATGTGTTCAGCTCCTGATGAACAATTAATTGTCTCCAAAGGCTTATCGTATGTGTGACAAGAGACATGGGACATTTGTCTAAATATGTAGGATGATGAATAGTGTGAGCTTTAGCATAGTGCTTAGCTGGACACTTTAGCCTGTTTGCCACAGGACATCTGCACACAGTGTAAAAGCCTCTGATTCAATCAGGAGAAAATGATGGAGCAGGCATCGGTTACACAGTGGGGAAGAGGGGGAAAAGGAAGAGGGGACAGAGAGAAAGATGAAGAGAATGTGGAAATTGAATAACTGATTATATAGTATGATCAGGAAAATGATAAATGCCTGTAGGCACACCAGGAGAGAAGAACCACACAAATAAAGATACATAGAATAAGTGGGAAGAATAAAGAAAGAGAGAGAGTGAGAGCGAGAGAGAGAGAGAGAGAGAGAGAGAGAAGGGAAGGAAAGAGTAGTGGCATGATCGATGAGGTGATAAACAGATGCTGTGAAAGCAACACTGACCTGTATTCTATAGGGAAGTCACATGCACATCATGCACCTGCCGAACATACGCGTACAAATACCCAGAGACGCCATGGAGGGGCAACAGAATCTAGTAGATGTGGGTAAATATCACTAGACTACAACAGATCTATGAGTCTGGGTCATCAGATGGGTTTTTAGGTTGTTAAGTGGTTTTGTGTAGGGAGGTGTGGGAGGTGGGTGTCTTTCCTGTAAACACCACAAACAAAAACTACAATTTGAACCATGGATGCCCTTTGAATTGAATAGAGGCAAAGATGGAAGTTGAGAGAAGTATGTATTTGTGTGTGTGTGTGTGTTGGGGTGGGGGGGCAGAGAGAGAGAGGGAGGCAAGCAGAGAGAGAAAGTGAGAATGAGAGAGAGAGCGGCAAGCAGAAAGAGTGAGGCGAGAGAGAGAGAGAGAGCAGAGAGCTAGAGAGAAAAGGTGAGCGGAGAGAGAGAGAGAGAGCAGAGAGCTAGAGAGAAAAGGTGAGCTGAGAGAGAAAGTGAGGTTTCGTCTCAGTAGGCAGAGGAGAAAGATTGTAACAGTAGAAAATGCTATAAATAGCACCTGCAGGCCTTAAATAGCGTCAGCCAGCAAATTTGTCCAGGTACACACCACAGCTCCTGCACTGCTAATCCCTGCTGAGCGACGTCTTTGGGGACCATCAACTTTACCAAGGGAAGCAAGACTGAAAATGCAAACAGCAAAATACAGAGCAAACCCCAAGGCACAATGCTGTCGAATATGTGATTAAATGCCTCCAGGAGACCATAAGAAAGAAGGTTCTATAGTATCATTAATCAGGTAAAAACTGACTGTGCTAAACGATCATAGAATCTCAATTTTGAGAAATTACAAGTTTGATTTATTTTGAATGATAAGGAATTACTATTTTGACTGGAGAGGTTTTAGTATAATTATTTTCAGTGAGTCAATATACTTTTCTTAAATTAATAAGTCTGCAAACCAGGTGTCTTTGCTTAAAACAACCCTGTAAATTAATTAATTGTTTTCATCTGGCATTGTTCCATATGAACATACCACCAGCACAAAAGTCAAATACAACACCAAAAGCTTTCAGATACCATTAGTATGTTAATACAAATCTTATGATAAAAGATTGTTTATGAGCACAAATTAGGGACAGAAAGCTGCATCCAGCTGCAGTGGCGCTACTGTCTACACAAGCTACTCATGCTCGGTGTGGAGTTTAAGCAAAACAATGAGGGTTGTCTGTGAAATTACAGCTAAATAAAACAAAAGGAAAGCAGATAATTGGCCCGTAGAACTATTTGGGTAAAGAGGCATTATCTGTCATTTTGTATTGTAGTTGGCCTGGGTGGTTCCTAGACCACCATTTATATCTGATTCACAGAAAGGCCTGATTTACAGTGAGTGCTTGGTTTGTCTGTGAAGCTTGAAGATTCCAAATAATGGTGCAACAAATTCACAATGATCTTGATACAAATGTTTAGAACAACACACACATGCAATCAAACACGGGAATCAAAAAGTGTTAGAGGATGTTTATAGGGCTTTTTGAAGAAAGTAAGGTTGGAAAGCTGCATCCAGCTGCAGTGTTGCTGCGGCCTACTCAACCTACTCAAGCTCAGTGTGGAGTTTAAGCTGAACAATAAGGGGTTATCTGTGAAATTATAGCTAAATAAAGCAAAAGGACAGCAAATAATTGGGAAAATCATTGAAAGTCCTTAGAACTATTTGGTTAAAGAGGCATCATCTGTCATTCTATATTCTAGTTAAATGAGTGGTTCCTAGACCACCATTTAAGTCTGATTCACAGAATGACCTGATTTACAGTGAGTGCTTGGTTTGCCTATAAGGCTTGAACATTCCAAACCATGGTGCAACAACTTCACAATGATCTTGATACAAGTGTTCTCCAACACTGGAATCTGAAAGTGTTAGAGGATGTTTATATGGCTTTTGGAAGCACAAGGAGAAACTCTTCAAACTTGGTCAACAGAAAGCTTTAAACCACAGAATCTTCAGTCCTGTCACACAACTGCAGAAGTATTTAAGAACCATTCTGGACAAAAACACTTAATTAAAAGCATCTATATTACTGGGTATTAGGTAAATTACTTTAGTCATAGTTAAATGACTATAGGCAGATATATGCAAATGATTGGCATTGGCAAGTGACACCTTTAGTGAAGTGACTGAAAACAATAAAACCTGAATTCAAAACGGGCAGCATTTTTAGCTTCATTCATATATTATACATGTTTCACATGAAACTTAAAAAACTTTTATTCAGCTAATAAACTCCCATGATAATAACCCTTTAATATATGAGTGTCTTTCACATTTATGAACATACACATGGTGGTCTTCTCAACTTAAGAACACAGTACGGCAATTTGGAGTGTTTCACACCCCCCTGCATGCAGCAGCGGTTTGAAAGGGCAGTGTGCACAATCATGGGCTATTGTGGCACTGTGCTGAGGGGCTGATATTTGCTGAGGTGGCTGAGTGGAGCAGGAGAGGGGCTGTAAGCGATGTTAATTGGATGGCGGAAGGTGCTGAGAGGCTTGACATTTCCAGACAATATCGTTACTCTGCACAGACAATTAGCACCAAGCCCTGACTCAAGCACCAAAAGACCATTACGCACAAACGGGACGTCACAGGCCTACACTAACAAACTACCAAATCTCACTAGAAGTATACAATCTGTATACAGAGCAGATAGATATCCATGCACAGATTTGTTTTTGGTAAAGCAAACACAGGTGCCATCTCCTGCACATACTACTGATATACACAAAAAAAACACACAGACACGCAAGCATTACCTTTTCTCACGAACACACAAAAACATGCACTCGCACACATGCACACACACACTCACGCACACACACACTCTTTCTCACTGTTGCCCATGCTACAGTATTTATGTGCTGACATTTCACCACTCAATGCACTGCTAACCTTACTTTTTAAAAAGCCCAGACCCTGCAAAATATAATGCTTTTATTTACACGTGGGGCGGAAAAAGTGAAGTCAGTGCATCTGGGCTAAGGCTCTGTAAAAGTTGAGAGACGAGCAGGAACTGATTTAAGTCACACTCGTTTACAACGACCTCTCTCTCCCCTTTCCTCCCTCTTCTTTCTCTCCCTCTCCCTCATTACTACTGAAAGGGATGACAGGGTGGAAGACAGACTTCCACAGCAGCCCACCTGCCTGCACATCTAGTAAAATCTGCCTTAAAGCAGGCGCACATTTCACTGTCTACAATTAACAAATAAAAAGGGGACACTCAGCATTAAATCTACTGAATGCACTTACCAGTGGTGATGAGTTTAACTTTTTTCTGTTGCTTACACATTCCTCTATGCTGAGGACCCAGACACTGGGTCTACAATTCTCCTTGTAATTTTCTGTTCTGTAATACGTTGTCTGAATGTGATCCAACACCCGTCAGTCCCAAAACAGGTTAGCCCTGGCTATTGCACTTTGAAGTTTATAACTTATTAGGAATAAAAAGATTATTGCTATGTCTTTTTTAAAGAAACACAGACAAAAACATGAACAAAAACATGATCAAACAAAAAGTAAAGTACAAAACATTGTGTGATCAGTGAGAGGAAAGTTTGCCATGACACAGGCACAGAAGAGTATACAAGATGCCATTAAGACTTGCATTGGCCTTTGTAACAGATATAGTAACAGATATTCTCATGTCCTGTGTAGACTTTGTTCATTAGCAAGCTTCTTTACTTTACAAAACTTTACATAAAACTTTACATAAAGCAACACATGCTTCTTTACTTTACAAAACTTTACATAAAACTGAATGCTGGTTTACTTTGCATTACAAAGTTGGACATAAACTCACTAACTATTAATTAGGAGTGTCACACAATTGAATAATTAGCTCTTTGATTAATCAACCTACATTAATTTAACACTTTTTTGCTATAAAGGTATTTAAAATATTAAGTGAATGTTGGCATATTACAGACTTTCAAAGTCTCTTTAATTTTAATTGAATCACTCTTTCTGCACTGTTCATGTGCAGTGATAGACACAGCAATCATAATTATGACATAATATGCTTAGGGTAAAACATTTTCAGAAACAGCAATGATAATAACATTTCCATCTATAAAGTTCAGAAAAAGACATTATGCATACACGCATGGATGTCAGAAACATTTTAATGTGGAGGTGCAATGCATTTGGCATCTCCTTTGTTTCACTTATATGCCACCCCCTGATAAAATAGTTACGGTGTTCTTAAGAACTGTGCTGCCTTCTTGAAAAACACTACCACAACTCAGTAGTAGAGTAAATAGATTCATACTACATTACTGGAAAACACTATGGGCCCGATAATGCACACGGCGCAACGTGCTTTCGTCACTGGCGCAACCCATCTTTACTATATTGTGCGAGCGCATCGTTCATTTTTCCACCAGAAGTCAACACATTCATTATAGCAGATGACATTGCGCTGGGTGGGGCGGGACACTGAAAAGAAGGGGTGTGGTGAGCAGAAAAAAGGCTATAATACAGACGCCTGTTGACAATGCGCCCACACGCAGCTTCTTTAATAAGCAGGAGCGAGCAGAGGCGCACATTTTAAAAAAAATTTCATGTGAGGGAAAACTTTATGCAGTCCTCGAAATATAAAATTCAAATGTATATCACATACATCACACCATGATT
>JBBKCR010000134.1:11468401-11480049 GCA_037577295.1 Ladigesia roloffi
AACACGAAACTACATCACCAGCTCATATTTTGGTTAGATATGTTTATATGTCTTCCTTACCCTGTTAAAGATAGTTTTGCTTGTAGTTCGCATCTAATGGGGCAAAAGCTCCCTCAACGTTGGAGGGGTTGTTGCCGATTCAGCCCCCTTACCGTGAGAGACCGCCCTCCGCTGTTCTTGGTCTTGAAATCCTACACGCGTCTTTACAACCATCATGCGCATGCATGCTTATTTCAAGGAGGTCATGGCTAAGTAACAGCGACATGGGCAGTTAATTGTGTTTAAACTAAATCACAAGAAAGAACACATCATTTTGAGCCTATAAAATACTTTATTTGGAATAAGAACCGAGAAAACGTTCGGGGAAAATCATTGCTGCTTTGGGAACCTCTCCCCTGAGCCTCCAACATTGTATGCAGATTTTGTTTAAGTGATTTTTATTTAATAGAATTCGTATTCAATGTTTATTTGATTAAAAACTATTTTAACATCTCATTACTGAGTTTTATGTTCTAGATGATTTTTATAGCACTGTTATAAGGTGTTTTTTAAATAAAAAGATCAATTGCTTCTTGTCTTCACCGCATTACATACAGCACGCCACTGACAATGCGCTGGGTATTTAAAGGGAGTGAGAGTGTGATCTGACTTGTTTATTGCATGCTACGACCAAGACACACCTATGACTATTTTTCTCATTTAGGACAACCCATTTGAACTTTGTGCTAGGCGCATTGATAATTTTTCCTGCTGCGATTATAGCGATTGGACACTCACATCAACACTTCAATTCTGTTATTACTGTATATAAGATTTAGAATTTTTTATATAGATTTAGAATGTTTATATTGTGTTTTTATGGCTGTGCTTGAGAGACACCATCGACCAGGAAACAAATTCCCTGTATATGCACACACATATACTTGGCCAAATAAAACGATTCTGATTCTGATTCACTCTGGCCCCTCCCCCAAATACGACTGCGCTTCTGACTTCAGACAATGCACGACTGACCGTGAAAATCAGGACCTATAAGTTTATACACATTAGAGTCAACACTGATGATGGTGAGAAATCTGCAAATAATATGTATAATCAGAAAAAATAATTTATTTAAGTGAGATAGATAGATAGGGGAATACAGCCAGTTTAAACAGTCAGGTTCTAACACTGAGAAATGCTACTGTGAAGCAGGGCACAGGCTACTTTATATCATGCCATGCTTCCAGCCTGTGGTGATGCCTGTACAGTGCTTATGTTTACGTTATTTTTTCAGTGAATAATTGATCAAAATGAATGTGTTAATTCAACACCCCTACTGTTAATCTAACTATAGATAGCAAAATCTGCAGCTTCAAAGTGAAGACAGACTATCAGCTAAGTTAACTTACCATTCGTTTTCTCATATTTGCTCACAATCACAGCGCTATGTCTGAAACACAAAAAATGACTATCATCAGTATAAACCTGCTGCCCTATGGAGCAATACTATTAATAGGGCCACAGACTCAGATGCCCTTCAGGATGGCTTTGATTGAAATTAATAGAACGTGTGATTGCGCATGTGAGCTGCTGCATGGCGAGACTGCTGGGTCGACTACATTAACTCAAATTTGCCAACACTAGGATAAAGCTCCATATGTGCTTAAAACAGCAGTCAGAGCTGACTTATGACTAAAATATGATATTCTGTCAACTTAAAAAATGTGTTTGTTTATTGTCCTTGCTACGCACATCCCCTGCCAAGTCTGTACAACAGAACAGGTTGCTTGTGTTATCCTGCTGACATTAAAACTCTTGGTTCAACAATTTTGTGAAGGAATCTGAGTCAGTACCTTTATTAAAATGTGTCATTTCTCATGCAAACACTATGATTTATACCTCAAAGATTGAATTATATGGAAATGTTTGAAAAGTGGTGGGATTCTCCTTCCCCTTTAATCTGTGTGGTCATATAGTCAAGTATAGGCTAGAGTTAATTATACCACGTTTCATACATTTTTTCATATTAGGAACCATAAAAAAGAGCAGTTCTTAGTTTCTTGCTGTGTTTGACCAAACAGTTTGGATTTTACCTGCACACAAAATGTTCTCTTATACCCTCTGATATGTGATTATGTTACTGTGTACCTACAGGTTACATTAACCAATAATCTCATGTTTCAGAGCTACATTGCACCTACCCCATCTACTATCAAGCAGAATAAAAAAGGCTCACTTGGAAATGTATCAGGGAAAGAAATATACATTGTGATCCACAATGACACAATGACCACAATGTTAATCTATCCCGGAATTGCTGATTAATCTTCTTTTGAACTATTATTTGCAATTTACAGTCTGTTGTATTTTACTGGAGAGACGTTGGTTGTGTAATAGTTTTTTCAAAGTACCAATTAATTGCATAAATGACAGGGGACTGTCTGTACGTGGTCATTATTAGTGAGTAACAGATTAATCCAATTTATCTATTCATAATCTCTTCATGTGGATCAGGAGATTAGAGGAGACTAGTCTATTGGATCGTAAAATAGTAAAAGAAAAGAGTGTCTTTTACATTTGATCAGTGTTTAATTGGATTGTTTTTGAAGTCCATGGGGTGAGAAAAAGGTGGAGGTTGTACACAACTCTGGTGGTCAGCGTATCAAAGCCACTTCTCATGGATAAGCTTGACAGGCAGAATACTTCACATACCAAAAAGAACAAAAGAAACACGCTAATTTGAAAGGGAACTCTTTGGAGTTCTGCAATTAACATGTAAGCCTGAAGACTGGTTAGCCGACCAGTGCCTCCCAAAAAGAAATATTCGTTTTGAAGTTTACTACTAGAGGTTTTAGTTCATTCACATATAGCTGCATCTGAAACAGCGACTAATACTTTGTACTGAAGTTTATGTACTTTCTGACAAGCATGCAGAACCCACTGAAGATTATTAAAAGAGTGTGTGTAATGTTGCATTAAATATCAGTAGATTTGAATTCAGTATTTTCCTTATGGCTCTTAGGATTCTAAACTCTTAAACAGGAGTAAAGTTTTCATTGAGTTGAAGTCTATCTTAAGAATATAGCTATAGTTGTGCTCGTAAGTTTACATATCCTGACAGAAAGTATGATTTCTTAACCATTTTTCAGAAAATATGAATGATAGCACAAAATCATTTCTTTTACTTATGGTTAGTGGTTGGCTGAAGCCAATTATTGTCAAACAACAGTGTTTACTCTTTTTAAATCTTAATCACATCACAAATTACCCAAATTACTGATCAAAAGTTTGCACACCCCAGATCATTAACTTCAATGACAGCTTGAAGATTTTGTGGTAGTTGTGGATGAGGCTCTCGATCTTCTCAGACGGTAAAGCTGCCCCTCTTTCCTTGCAAAACGCTCCAGATCCTGTCATTCTTAGGCATGGCCACTCCAGAGCCAATGACAGGTCGACTTGGCTTGTTTTGGACCCTTGTCATGTTGGAATGTTCAAGTACGCCCCAAGAATGGCTGATGAGTGTGAATTTTCCTCTAGTAATTTTTGATAACAGCGTCTTTCCATCAATTCTGACCAAATTTCCTACGGCTTTGTAGCTCACACATCCCCAAAACATCAGCGATTCATCACAGTGTTTCACATGAGGAATGCTGTACCTTTCATCATAGGCCTTGTTGACTTGGTTGTGGCCAAGAGGTTAAATTTTAGTCTCATCAATCCGAATTAGTTTTTGAGGCTTGTCTCTGCGCTGTTTGGCGTATTGTGAGCAGGATACTTCGTGGCATTTGTTTAGTAATGGCTTTCTTCTGGAAACTTGACTATGCAGTCCATTTTTCTTAAAGTGCCTCCTTATTGTGTATCTTGATACAGCCACACCACATCTTTTCAGACAGTCCTGTATTTGCCTTGAAGTTATTTGTGTGTTTTTCTTTTTTTCCTGGCAGCTGTGGCTGAAATTTACAACCTGTCTGTGGTGTGGTTTCAACAGAATCACTGATTTTTCACTTCTTAATTAGAGTTTAAAAACTGCTGATTGGCCTTTTCAATTCTTAGAGTTAGAAATGATATAACCATGCCTAAAACAGCTAAACTAAAGTGTATTTATACTGTGAACTACAGTCTAATTTTATTTCTGGCTATCAATATTGGTGACCTCTGGCCAGCAAATGGGAACACCTGACTCTTATAGTAGCCATATTAGCACTCTATTCAGGCAGCAGTGTGTTGATAAGTGGATCTGGCAACACGACTGAGAAATTTAAAGAGGATTTGCAGTGGTATCTTAACACTACAGTTATCATTCACAGTGATATTACAAGATCACCGTTCTAACGTCTTTAACTAAGACTTCAAACAGGGAATCTCTGGTTGACATGAAAGTGTGCAGGGCCTAGTAAGGGTACAGTCGGGGCACAAGCCTGCCTGTCAGCACCAGCACAGCTGTCAAGAGACACAACACAGATACTAAGACCGCTACATCACGCTTACACACCATTCCCACCATGGGGCTTTTGCCTGTAGTGTCCTTAAAGCACATTGTTAAAGACTGTCCCCCGACCTCAATACAGCATAACTGGAATACAGGATGAGACCATGCATACCACTAGTTTTCATTTTCTCACCAGTCTTGGATTACTCTGAAATGGAAACTACACACATTATTTCCTTCTGCATATGCTAATGTAATAAGATTCAGTTCCAATGAATTGATATGACAGAGTTTATTGCATGCTCTATGTAAACAGATGTTAGAACAATGTATGTTACTTAAGAGACTTTATTTTACATTTTAAGATGAGTTTTTATTCCTTTTTTTGGAAGTATTTAGGTAATTCTTTACTATTTTTTCCACTTATTTCAACCATAGCCAACCTCACCCACTGGCTAGGTCTCACCCTGTTGCATGATGCCATCAGATTGAGAGAAAATTAACTGACATCTTTGTTACTCCAGTTAACAGACACCATTTAGTGATGGAAGAAGAAAGAGGATGACCCTAGCCATCCAGAGAGGGCAAGGTCTTGGATTTCTGGCCTTGGATGGCTGAGGCATTGCTGGGGATCATAATTGAAATGGTATGATAATAGGGTCAGTGCTTAATCCTTCAGATACACTGTTTCCTAAATGAATAAGCTGTGGATAAATGAATAAAATAGTGAAAATAAGTTTGTACTCAGAGATAGAGGGAAGGCAGCTGTTTTACAGCTTTAAGTTTTCCACTAATAAAATGTAAAGAATCCCCTGGGATTTCTTTTGCCATTTCTTTCATATTGACCTCAAATGAACACACCTTATTAAATATTTGTAATGGTTCGTAAATCTGAAAAGTTCAATTTCCTTTAAAGATTGAATGAATGTAGAGCCAAACTGGTCAAATCTGAATATTGTGACCTATAGTAAGATAAACTATAATACTGCAGGCTAGAGTAATATGGTAATTCTATGTTTAAGCAGGTGCTAGATATAATTTTTTGTTTTTGCATCGCTCAGAACATCTCAGAACAACAGAAATGAAGAGACTCTGTTCATCTCTGAGGTATCATCATACACCAGTGACTTCAAGAAACAAAGTCAAGATAAAATCATCCAGACCACCAGAAACTGTCAAACCAAAATCACAACATGAACAATATTACCTCATTGCTCCCATGTCCTGGCATATGTCTTTGTCATAGCTTCTACAGAGACAAGCAGTTGTTAAATGCAGTAGCATAATTTTTAAGACCAAATCTACACATGCAGATCTGCAGTGTTAAGCTTGATTTACTTTGGTATGGAAACAGATATTTTAAAAATTTTATATTTCATAATCGAAGGCATAATTTATACAGGTTTGAGACAGATACACATGTAGTTATCATTTTGATGAAGAAAGTGCCAGGAAAGCTTAACATGGTTTTGAGGAACAGAGATGATTAATTCCTTTAAAGAATAAGGAAGAAAAGGCATGTGTGTCAAGAGATACCTTATTGGAAGGTGTATGTTGGTAATAATCAATAGCAATGATGTACACCTCATTCTTGCATGTGGACCAAACTGTGACTAATCCATTTTCTGAATCTCTTATCTTTACCAGGGTCACAGGGGCTGCTTGAGCCCATTCCAGTGGCCCTACGGCACATGGTGGAGAAACTGGACTATTTTTAGTCCATTGCAAATTAACAGTTAGGGCATCTCTAATTCACCTGACACGCATGTCTTTGGACTGTGAGAAAACAAAGTACCCAGCTGAAACATGCCAACACAACTCTCAAAGGACCCTGATATTGGACCACCTCAAAGGACCACACCTTTGTCATTAAGTAAAAAGTAAAAAAAATGTGTGTAAATGAGAATTGTAAATATGCATGGACATATGGTAAATTTAAAAAAGTGTCAGCATGCTCGTTTCCCACCAAATTTTATTTTAAGTTTCAGCTTGGATCGTGTAGAGCTTTGCATCTCTGACTGACAAATTGTCAAATAGCCATTCCATCACAAAGTCTATGGTCATAATTAAACAGTAACATTCTGTGTAGCATTTTAGCAGCAATGTCCTTAAATGGTTTGAGGATGGTTGCGTGGCTTTACTTCTGAAGCTGGAGGATCACCTTCTCTAACCTTGGTGGTGTAGGTGCAAAAGGCCTAAAGGGTTTGTATTAACTTTCAACAACAATACGCTGGTCGCATACATGTGACAAAATGTTCCTGCACTATATTCCTGCATTAATTTCACCTTTTAAGCAAGCATTTGTTGGATTGTGGGTTTGAAAATGTGAAATGCCTTGATTCGTCAAAAGATTGTGAAAAACATATGAGACTGATCTGAATAGTCTGCACAAAATTCACAAATAATTTTAAACTGGGCTTATTAGCATATTGTATTCCACAATATCAACATTAATACTGCAAAAGCCAGTTTTGTAATAAACATAAATAAATGATGCATATATCTCCAGTTATGACCAAGTTGGTGTTGCCAAAACACTAAATTGTCCCACTTCACTAAAATCTCAAAAGCATCAAGTGATACAAATAAGTCTGATTCCTACGTATACTGAACTCTGTCAAGAACAGACTAAAGCAAAGCAATAGTGAAAAACTGTATAGAGTCTGTTGTGAAATAAGCAGCTTATTGATATCACAAACTAAAATCCAGAGAGGACAATGACAAGAAATTGATATATGTGTACTTGAAAAAGACCCCTAAATGCCATCAAAATTGTGATCCAGCCTTTACATAGCCAGGTAGCTTTTTATCTCTTAACAGTAACATCATATGACCATGAGAGAATGCAGCAAGCCATCTTGCATAAAATCATCAAGTGAACACCCCTTTGTCTGCTAAACTATCCTGTGTATGGACACTTTCTCCAATATGGCCATCAACTTATTGTATGCCATAAGCTTGCATGATACAAGCATTTAATTAAACAGGGTTTATGCTCCTGAGTTTTTTGATACAACAAAGTAAATAACTTGAAAACTTTCCATTATTTAATAGGAGTCCCTTTTTCCACGATTTGCCAACAAGTACAATGGAAAAAAACACAGTGGTGTAAGTACATCATGCTGTGAAATAGGACAAGCAGGCATGCTTTTGGGTAATAAAAGATCAAATTGAACAGTCTGTTTCTGGTGCTACCATTATAACAGCCTGGTCTTATAGAAATGGTGACACTTAATGCAGAAGCTCCATCATACATGTGCTATTTATGCACTCACAACATAGCATAACACTGTTATGTTTTGGGGTCTCCTTCCACTTTGTTATACAACATGCCAGGGCCACGGAATGCTTAATTAATCAGCTGTATGGCGATGCTAAGTAAGCAAAGAATTGAGACTTGGTTGGTCCAAAGTTCAGTGCTGAAGCAAAAAAGTACAATATACAGTGACTGCTTCTCATTGGCCCAGTAGACCAATGAAGCCTGAATAATATGGTGCCAAAAATGTGCTGAGCAGTAAAGACATTTGATAAGGTTAGCCCAACTTTGAAAGAAACTTAAATTCTGCCCAATATTCCAAAGTAAACTATTGTATTCTTAAAACAAAACTTCCCAGGAGGCCATCAGGGTTCCAAAGAAGCAATAAAGGTCATCAAGAGGAAGCCCACACTCAGCTTGTAACCAGGGCACAAGCATAGCCAACAGCTAAAAGAACTTTAACCGAGTGTTGTTTTTGACAGTCTAGTCTTGTCTAGTCTTTGCGTCAAGCTGTCATCTTAGTTTTTATTTGTCCAGGGTATATACAGCAATTAATTAAATTAAATTTTAATACCTTTTTTACTACCTTGTTGATTTTTTTTTAAACCATCAAAACACTGAGTTGCAAATGTTAATAAGTGACGTTTATGCAGGTTTTGACATACATAACACTATACAACAGACTTACTGATGTTGAACACATATTGCATATATATATATCACTTCATGAATAGAAATAAAACAAATTACATAAATTGTGCAACGAATGTGCATAGTTCCAACACACTAGCTGGCATTCATTGCAGTAACTGTTGATGCATTACAAACTGGCATCTTACAGTCTATATGAACTGTTGGTGATATCTCTTCAAAAACTGCCATCCACTACATTAACTTGTGATGTACTATTATTTGATTTTAACATAAACATGTACTTTATGTCCAAGTGTATGGGGTGCCGTTTGTAAAAACAAGTGACCAAATTTAGAGGTGCCATTTTTTTCATAATTTAGGGCAATTTTCACACAATATTCACACATTTAGGGCTAAATGTGTAAAAATTAATTGTTGTGCTCTAAATCTAAATGTTGCACTTTTACAAAAAGCAACTCTAAATAAATTTTTGAGCTCTAAATTTTTAGAATATATGTCTACGCCCCATGATTACAATTGGCTGTTGCTTAAAAGAGGGCTGGACTGTGTGCTGTGATATTTCCTCAACAACATGGAGGATTTGCCTTGATTTACTTTAAATCTCTATGTTATAAATGAAAAATAGATCTTGCACTCTAAATGTAAAACTTCACAGTTAGATAGGGCTCATTGTCATCTTTCCAATGACTCCTCGTTTAACAAAATAGCTCCCTGACGATCTGGATTTTTTGCCGAAAACTCATTCACCTAGGCCAAAAGTAATGGGACGCCGGGGCAAGTTGAGCGGTTTTAATAAAAAATTACATGAAATGAACATTATTTTTGCGTTATGACTCATGAGTCACAAGGCTCAAGTTGTTGAGGGCAAGTCTAAAGTCAACTAATGGCCTTATATTTGGCAGTTATATCACCTTTTAATACTTTTTAAAATCTTGTGGACACTCTGTAGTCCCACCCTTGTCCATACTCATTTTAGTCTTGTCAAGTTTCAGTCAATTCAATTAGTCTTATTTTAGTCAGAATAATGAACTACTACTTTTGTTTAACTTTAGTAAATGAAAACTATGACATTTAATCTAGTTTTAGTCAATGAAAGTTGTATTTTAGTCTTTCTAACAATGTTAGAACTTAGATGTTAAAGTACACACACATAAATTAAAATAACACTTTACTAAAAAGTGCAAATAAACAGTGCATTTGTAAAACTGGTAAAAGGCTTTATGTTCAGAGTGCTGGCCTGAACTTACCTGATTTTTTATTATTTTCTTCTGAACAAATGTATTCTATACAACCAAATCAGAACCATTTAGGATCACCTTTTTTTGCATGAATATGGGAAAGGCTGCTTATCAAAATGCTGTGTGTGGAAACAGGAAACAGAAATACAGTAAAATAATAATGCATTTAATTACTATATTGTTATTATTATTGTTGATGTTGTTGTTGTTGTTGTTAATTAATTAATAATAGTATTATATAATGCAATTAAATGGAAGAAATAACACCTTGTCTCATGACATTTTAGCATAGTTTTTATTTTGTTAACCACATTTAGTCTCGTTCTTATTCGTCACCAATAATACATTTAATATTTCATTACATTTATCATCACATGACCAGCATTTACGTTGTGTCTGGTCTCATTATTGTCTGGTGGTAAATGTGTGTTGACAATGATATTTAGTCAACATTTTTGTTTATGAAAGCATCACTACCTGTGCAAAATGTCCAAGGGAGTCTTAAGGGGGGAACAGACATCAGTATCCAAAGAGTCTCATTTGCACAAAAGGCAGGTACAGTTTTAAAAGTTAGAACAGAACAAGAGTAAGTCCCCTAGCAGGCAAACTATTAGGCCACTCACAAAGAGACAGAGAGCTAAGCTTGGAGGCCAAAATAAAATTATTTAAAGGTCCAATGACAGGCTAAGGGAACTTGTATTAATATTTAAAAAATCTCATAAAGTGACATTTTCATGTCATGGGACCTTTAAGGAAAAGCCTGCAGTAATGAGGTACAAATGGTCAGTATTCGATCAGTGATGTCACTGGAGCTGTCAAATGACATTATGTACACAGTTTTTAAAATACAGTGGCAAGCTTTATGTGTCTAGGAGGAGCCACATGCCAGCCTTTATCTTCTCCCAGTAGCACTGAGCAATGGGGGAGTCTAAGCTAGCTTTCAAGAATTAGTCATGGCTGAAGCGTGAGAATGTATTAGATTTTTCCATAAGATAATTTTTGATTAAGAACATTTTGATTCAATAAATATTTGCAAAGATGAACAACCAAACACACACACTCACACACAAACACACACACACACACACACACAAATATACACACATATACACACAAAAGTTGTGAAATTTATGGCTTGAGGAGATGCAGTGCTTTGCACGGTGTAAAATCGTCATGTGCTTTAATGGAGAATGAGCTGCTGATGTGGTATTTATGGTCCAATCAGGCTGACCTTTAGGCAATGCTTTCCCTCTCTATTCTCTCATAATGGAAACTATTAACAGCGAGTTAGTGCAGAGTCAGAGAATCAGGTCCTGTAGAGAGAACACAGAGATAAGACTCTGTGGAAGTACACAGTGGAAATGCACTTCATTATGATGCTGAAAGTAGTTAACTCATCTAACCTGGTGGACTGAAGAATGCACCTGACCAAAAAGCATCTAAAACCACTTTTGTGTTTTATAGTTTCCTTTTGACACAGTCTAAACATATGAATTGTCTCATGTATCAACCAGATGCATGCAAACAATGGATTGCAAAATGCAATCGCTGTGTTTGCAAATCAGTGCCCTTGAATGAACCTGAGAGATCCACAGAACAAGATCGTGCAAATTTAATGAGCAATTAGGTTTAAGACAAAGTTTTCCATGTCTTTATTTTATTATAAGGTCAAAAGCATCACCACTACAGTTCAAAAGCAGCATTACAGCCTTTGAAAAACAGAGATTACATCAGCCAGGTTCAAATGTGCAACCACACACACACACACACACACACACACAAAAGCCAGACTCATGGGTGAGGAGCAGGGAAGCTGGCCCTTATAAATACGGCTCTATATTATGAATTTGTTTTAGTGCTGTCTCCATGGTGAGGTTTCCCCACATGTTTATAAAAGCTGCCATTATAAATTAAAGCGGTCTTAACAACACTTAAGCCAGGCCTTACATGAGACTGCAGCCTAACAGCAACAACCAGGTGGTAGAGAAAGAGACAGAAAGAGAGAGAGAGAGAGAGAGAGAGAGAGAGAGAGAGATAAGGGGTAACTTTTCTTAGTCCCCATATCTGATTGGAGATTTTGACAAGGGTT
>JBBKCR010000134.1:11481936-11495705 GCA_037577295.1 Ladigesia roloffi
AAAACTTGGCACATTTCTGCAATATTAATATAGTGAAAAATGCTTCTGTGTCAACTGCTTAGCAAGAATGTCAAAAATACTATTTCCGCACATTTATTTGTGGAAAAATGCGCTAGAGAGCTGTACTTATTTATTTTTTGCTTATTTGCTTAGAGCTCTGCTGATATAGTGCCTTGGGGTGCCAGAGATGTCGAATGGGAGGTCCAGCTTTGGCAGTCAAAATTTCCCCAGGGCAACCTCATGGCTTCATCCACTTAAAATAAACTTAGCAAAGTCACACTGTTTGTGCCCACCTGAGCAGGTCTCCAAGCTCACTTGGCAAAAATAGCCTTACATAAACACAGATTAGTGCAGATTAAGGGGGTGTCAACAATAGTGTGGGTCACATTACAGAATGGTGCTGCTATACACGCTTACCCCTTGCCCTCGATGGATTTAGACGCAGGGTTGAAACTTTAAAGGTTGCAGGATGCTAAGGATGCTATTAGCAATTTTTTTTACCTGTACAGTAGAAGCAGAAGCCTTGGGGATTTCTGCTCTGTTTTTTTAACCAGTCTTGCTATTATTTATACTTTTATTTCACAAGATGATCTCTTAAGCAAAAGGGGCTTAGTGAAAGCGGTGATTTGACTTGTGTTTATATATTTCCTGGCTTAACAAGGTACTTCATCAAAGTGATACATTGCTGAAAAGAAAAATAAAACGACACAACACTAACACTCCGCAGACTACACACACACCCATAGGCCTGAGACAGCGTTTCGGAAATTCAGTGTGAATGCCCAGAGCGAATCTGAGTGTGGTTACAGCTTCGGTTTGTCATTATTCTGGAAACCTAAAACCAGCTCCTGCACATCCTGGGAGAGACAGGCTGTCCCGAGGGGAAATGTTTCTGCCCCGAAAGGAGAAATGTATCCGTCGCGTCACCTCACATCAGGACATCACCAGCAGCACTCTATAACAAGGACAAATCACTGGGTCACCCACTCCTTCACTGCCAAAACTCACATTCATGCCTTTCTACCTTCCCTCGAACACTTCCTTCTCTTTTCTCATTTACTCTCAGCGGCCTTCACCCTCCTCACTGATCTGCTGCTCGACATGAGAAGTCCTGCTTCTAACTGTTTTCCAAAATGAGTGAGGCTCAGCAAGCCAAGAGGGTCACGACCATGATTTGATCTATTATGTGCTGTAACTCCAGCCAGTCTCACAGAAAAACAAAACAAAACAAACAAGAGAGTCAGAGACTGACAATAGCCATTTATCGATTTTGATTGATTCTAATGTGTATGTAATTTCTGCACAAATATGGCACACCTTTATTGAATACTGACCTTCAACTTGCTTGCAGACCTTTAAATCAAGTAAATCTATCTCTGGTTTGACAATGTGACAGTGGCAGAGACAGAGAAACAGAGAGAGAGAGATAGAGAGTGAGGGATTCCTATACCGGGGAAGCACAATGAGCAATGTTGCCAGGAGGCCAGTACAAATAAACACAGGCAAAAAGCTCCCCCGTGTTTTGTCACGTAATAAAGACTAAGGCCTAAGTGTTCCTCCACAGAGCACTCGAAGCAGCCAGACAACACAGGCCTGTGAGTGTGGCCCCGAGGACCTGCCACCTGACGCTCTGAACCCGTCCCATAAATGACTGCCAACAACAGACACTAACTGATGACAAGCATTTTTTTCCACTGTACTTTCTGAGAACTAGTATATTCCTGCACGTGTACCTCAGTGCTTATTTTTATTCAACTCTCCAGGGTTGAAAAGAGTACTGGAAATTCTTACTTACATAAGAGTCCCTCTACTGTAGTAATGTGTGTTACCAAAAAAGTTGTTCTCAGAGTAACTGTAACTCATTACATTCTACCTCCAGATATTTGCAGTCATTAAAAGTGGAAATCCAGGAGATAGTTGCAGTTTCACTTATTTACTGATCAGCAGAAATGCAGGGGAAAAAAATAAGAACTAGATCCTTTAACCTCTTATGGCATTCTCCCAACAAAAGACACATGTAACAGTAAAGCTGTAGCATTCTGCTGCTGATCATACAGAAATACAATATATCTTAGGTAAGGCTATTTTATTTATACTTATTGCAAATAAGCTAGACATGCAAGATTTTATTCTAGATTTGCGTTAGAGGACGTGACCCTACAGGAGGTCTGTGACATTCTCTACATTTTTAGACACTGATTATGATGCTATTTTTCATTACAGATGCTAAAAAAGAGTGTGTATGCTATTTTCCTTTTCTTAAATGTAGGCCTTTTTTAAGATGAATTATCATCAAGACACTCACCCAGTCTGAATCCAGAAGTATAAATACACAAAACGGTATATTAATTGCAGACATATAAGGAAAAAAGGTAATTGCCCATGTTTATTAAACGCTTGATGCCCTTTACATTATGTCAAAATTTAAATAGAAGGGTTCCAAAATGACCTGTAATATAATCTTGCTGCCAACTTATATAAATTATCATAAAATGTGTTTAGCAGGCTGCATGCTGTATTAAGAAAAATATTCAAGTTTATGCGTTTACACAAGTTTTATAAATAATAAAACAATAGGCAGCTATCACATTAATTCAGCGGTGTCATTTAAGGCCCAGTAAAGTCAGTGTGCAGGACAACTGAAAAACAGACAGGCATGCATGCACACAGCAGTAACACTGTTCAGAGTAAAGTAAGTTCTGTGGCATGTGCAAACATTTCCCATGGTAGTAAAACCACACAGACAGGGCCTTATGCACAGTTCTCTGAAGTCATGGCACAGTGGAATTGGTCTGCTCAGACATTTTGTGAAACAACTTTTTCCATCACTAAATACTTCTCCAGAGTTTCCTACAAATGTTCCTCACCCGTGCACATTTAATTTATTAAAATGTTCTTTTAGACGTAATCTTCTAAAAAAAAATTTCAGGAAACCAAAATTGTTCTTCATTGCAAAGGATCCATTTTGGCATTTTCATTTTGAACAGTGTATTTAATGCTTTGTTTTAAATTTAATTATCAATGTAATTATTTGTATTCTGCTTTTCATTTGAGTTCACAATATCTGAAATTATTCCATAACCATCTAACCCCTTTTAGTTAAGGAGAACACTTGGGCATGACTGTGTCCCTGCAGCACTGTGATGTTCTTCTGCTCTGGCAACATGAGCTCCAGAGGCAGGTAGCAGTAATCTCACCAAATCATCTGCTCTACGTTAATGCAATCTAATTACTCTGACACTAATCTCGTTTTTTGCTCAATTAGATGTTAGCTTTTCATGCATGTCCTGTGTGGAAAAAATGAGCTAGTTTTTCAAAAGAACAGCCTTCTCCCTGGCCTCCTCTGGATGCTGCATCTCTGATAATGACACATAATGAAGTGAGTCAGAGCCTCCATAAACAACAGCAGACAGGAGAGTAGAGTGTTAATAGCATCATTTTCCTTATTTACCTTAATGTGCTGAGCTTCAGTCTTAGTCACAGCCTTCAAAAACATGGCTTCACCTGAAACTCCTCGGCATACAATTCTCTTTAAATAAAGGTTCATGAATGGCTCTCCATCTAAACATAAAGTTCTAGGAAAAATCCTTGATGGCTAAAGAAAACATAAAAAAATTTTTTTTTTTTTTTTTCATTTATGGTATCTCTCTAAATAAATGTGGCATTAATTGAGGAGATGCAACAACAGACTGTCTCTTAATGTAGACAAAACAAAACCGATGGAGGGCATGCCGTGATCCCGCACGTCAACAGCTTCTCAGTGAAGATTATCTGAAGCACCAAGTTCCATGGTGTTTACATTGCGGAGTACTTTACTTTGACCCTCAACACCAGCTCTATTGCCAAGAAAAACTCAATAGTGTCTCTACTTCTCACAGAGACTTCCTTCAGTCCTCATCATATTCTGCAGAGGGTCTCTAGAAAGCATTCTCTGTAGCTGCATCATATCCTGGCTTGGACATTGCTCCGCCTTGGGTCACAAGACCCTACAGAACAGCTGAGAAGATTTTTGGGGTCTCTCTCCCTTCTGTCAGAGAGTTCTACACCACATACTGCATCCACAAAGCTACGAGCCTTGTGGATGATCCCACACATCCCTCCCAAAGTCTCGTTTACCTCCTTCAGGCTTTCAAAACATTCTGAATAATATCCTTCACTGCTAGGATGGGTAAACAGTTTCTTCCTCCTAGCTGAATAATTTATAAAAAACACAAACATATTTACGTGGTTAACTGTTAAATGATGAACCAAATAAAGCCAACTGCCACTCCACCATAAATATATAACTATATATTACATATGTTATCCTGTTGCTTTTATTGGTGGATATTTTTGCACAATAATTGTTAGTCATATCTAAATCTCTACATTTTTGCACAGTGTCATTGCTGCTAGAATACAGTCTCTATCACTGCACTGTATTCACTCACAATAATACTGCTTTTGCTGACTATACAGTATGCTGTCCTACCCTGTAATATTTTGCTTCTGCTCTTGTGTTTTTTTAAGTCATACACTCCTGTCTCTTTGCTCTCTGTGTAATCCTGTCCTGCCCAGGTGTTCTTATGTTGTTTTTGTTCGTTGTGTTGCACTATGGTCCTAGAGGAATATCATTTCATTTCACTGTGTATTGTGTAAATGTCTACTTGGCAGTTCATTTTCTCATCTCAGGAATTAAAACCAAAATATAGATGTTAGGTGCTGGGTGGATGCTGAAATGCTAGGATGTGTTTTGGCATTCACAGCAGATTCAGGCTCAATTAATAACGGTGTGGGAAAAAGAGATAATAATCCAGTAAAGCCGATGAGAGAGGAGAGAGCAATAACTAAATAAGGGGCTATTGGATGTCTTTAATGGGGCAGAATTTACACACTCCATTGCTGCAAACCAATAAAGGAGGCGAGAGGGGCCACACACAGCCTTGCAGGTTAAATGGAGATGATGTGCAGAAAATCTTTTATTTCCACCTCCTCTGCCTTTATGTTGTACCTCACTTTTCATTCAAATATGTAATAGAGTTACATATAAATAACAAATGTTTATGGTTTCACAAACTTATGTATAGATTACTGCTTTAAATTTTCCACTGGAGAGCAAAATATTCTACATTTTCCACTGGCATTCCTGGAAAAAAACCCTATATTGACTTTTAATTATTCAAAAATATACGCAGGAGTCTTTTTCAGATCAAACTCTCCATCCGTACCTATTCTCCATCACGTTTTTATCAAATTACACTGTAATCTTGCTTCTTGCATATAATGCACTGCAAGGCCTTGCATGGTTTACCTTTCAGAACCTCTGCAGCTCTGCACTCCATATCACACTCAGGTCCAACAATACTGGTCATCAGTACATCAATGGGGGTCATATAATTTATTCCTCTGCCCGTCTCTCTCAATATCTATGTCTTTTCTTCCTTCTCTGCCCTAAAACTTACCCTTTCTCCCAACACTTTCTTCATTCTAGTCTCTTTGGCTCCCATCTTTTTTTTACTGCTGCGACTGCAAAGAGACTGAGAAAGATGTTTTATAATCAGACATTATTATTATTACACTATTACATAATATACAAGTTCATTATTTTAAATATGATATATTTAAGTACATTTATATTCTGCACCACCAGGGTCCATTCTACACAATTAGCTTTAATAAAAAAACAAAAGGAATGTACTCTACACAAATTTTCAGCAAAATCAATTTAACATATATTATCTTCAGTTCTGATTATAAATACAATTGTTTTCTCAAATGCAATTTCCAAATTTTCTCTTTGGACAGACTTTCTGTGCTCGTGATAACCGCATTCAAGTGTTGGTAACAAGAATTGCCAAATATGAGGCATGTCTCTTTTAATAATGCCTAAAACGAGGTAAAACTGTTGCAGATTTACAAGCAGTTCAGGTCCATTAAGCCCGCTACAAAAATGACCCCGCTCCTTCTGCTGGGTGAGGGGGGGCTCAGTCTGAGTAGAAGAGCAGCAGAGTCAGCACACCCTGGCGTGGGTTTAGAGCACTTCTCTGTATTTATAGGCTACTGAGTGACACGTTCCACTCCACTGACCTGAGCTTTCCGTGCCGCCCCTCACACACAACACGCACATTCACCTGTAATTCGCCGCCTCTCTTCAGGCCAGCATGAATTCAAGGCTCATTAGTGCAGCTGGCCGGTGGTCTTGACCGTGCCTGTGTCTGACAGGCTGTGTATCATCTCCTGTTGTGTGGACAGGAGCTGTGGTCCATCTCTTCCTCCATCTATAAATAATGAAGGTTTAAGCTCATGCTCTCATAAACAGAATCCATCTCCACTGACCTCACCTGATCGTATCGTAAAAAAGTTAAATGGTGGGATATACTAGCGTGGCGGCACCACACAGTGGGACACACGATAGAAAATACACATGCAGACTGGAACAGCAATTAAACATGAAGCCATGAAGGGCCTGCGAGATTTTACATTAAAGAAATAAATGAAAACCATCGACACTCCCTAAACTTTAACCAGATTCTCAATGTCTCTCATTTTTAATTAGTTCCTCATTCTATATTATATACATATTGGTTTTTAACAAAATTATTTAACTCAGTTTAATTGGTGTTTAAAAGTATAAAAGTGTCTTTTTATTGATTTTATTGAGATTCTGTTAATAAGTACAAATCTAGCACAACAATTATTATTCTGTTAAGTACAACTGCTATTACTATTTGTTTTGTTATGTTACTATTAGAGACACAATGAGCTCAAACTTTTACACACCCTGTTACTTACTTTACTAGGTGAAACAACATATTTTATTTACCATATAGTTGTTGAATAATTCCGAGAAATTTGTGAAACTTGTAGCAGTGCACGCTAGCAGTGTGCTGGTGCTGCACAGATGACACACACATCACACATATTCAGCATTTGGTTTTGAGGCAAAATAAATCCTAGTTATCCAGCTTTTTAAGCTGAAAATATGGTCACATACATCAAGTTAAGGTGCTATAAAAATACATGGGGGTCTGGTTCTAGTGTTGTACATTTATATGGAGTGGAGCCTCTTCGACCAAAAAACAAAACTGATTTACAAAAATGATTCTTTGAAAACTATTATATGACCGGATTTAGAAAAATCCGTTTTTTTTAATGTTTTTCTTAAACAATAATGTTTAAAAAAAACTTTTTATACACCTTTATTTTCACTCATAGAGTAAGGGGTTACACATTAAATAGTCTACAAAACGATCAGGTTCACCAAAGATCATTAGGAGATGAACATTTCAATAAATTGCTGTGCCTGTATGTTAAGGCACTGTTATGCCTACACAGAGTGTCACCTGGCAACTATGCCCCAATGGCTCAGAAATCTCTGGGTAACAGCAAGGCTGGACTTGACGAGGCGCTTGCCACCCTGGTGGAAAATCGATGACCTTCCAGAGAAGGGGTTCCTAAGCTGATCGCTTTGGTGATTGCTGAGTAATTTCTTTAAAAGCACAAACAATGCATTATTAAAGAGCATAACAGCACCATGAGCACTAAGGCTGCTCTTCCACACAGAATTCTTCTCTGAACAAGACTGTGTTTGTACTGAGTGAGCATGTGTTTTTTATATTTATATATTTTTTTACTCAAATTCAAGTGATGCAGGCAGCACTTTGAGAGAAATAGCAAGGGTTCCGTGCGTGCAGTTATTTTTGTCTGACTCTGTGAAGATTGGGAATGAGTCTAAGGGGAACAAATATCCAAAATTTACAAGGAAGGAAGAAATGTATTTCTTTTCAGTGGTCTGGTTTTCCTTTTCCATATCGATTCCATTCAAACTACTTCTCTGTGCGCTATATAGATGGGGAGAAAACACTTTGTTTAGGCAGACTCAAATAATAATAATAATAAAAAATTACTTGACTAAAATTTCCTTAAGTGTCAGACTTCAATTTACAGTAATAGGAATAAATAATCTTTATTTCCTTTGATCTGAAGGCACTCAAAACAGATATTAGGACTAAAGTTACACAAAAAAAACCCTATATTTATTCATGCTGTGGTCACAACAAAGCATCTTTTCTCATTTTCAGTCGCTATTGATCAACTTATAAATGGTCAAGGGTCAGGGCCACTTGCTCATAAAAAAAAAATCAGGTACATGTGGAAAAGCAACTGGAATGTCAAAAAGAACTTTTTTCCTTATCACCACAACCACTTTACAAATCGTACTCAAAAGTGGGCAACAGCAGGTGGCCTAAAGAGGCCTGAATATGTTCCGTTAATGTCACCATGTGATTTTCTATATGTGGCGTGAGGGAAAACAGATGAGGTCAGAGGCCAGAGGTTTGAACCTGCTGTACTGCAGGCATTTGCTCAGTTTACAGCACAAGCTCTCATGTTCTTTACACACTCAACACTAACATTGCACTGAGCTGCAAAATGAAAAACAGCTAAATCCTTTTCTACCACTACTATAAAAGATGCATACATGCTGGTTGGGTCTGGAATCTGCAGGTTGGAAAAAGTGGTGCATTTTGTAAAAAAAGAAAAAAGAAAAACATGTGGCATTTTCACAGGCTGGCAGGTCTTTGTTTAGACCCCCGTGAAGCGTTAAGATTCCTGCTCATGTCCTAGCAACGTATCAGGTTCTCCACCAAAGGAATTTGTCATCAACAGATTTTCTGGAAGGAATAGCAGGTGTTCCCAGTCTGATCTGCTCCTAACAGCTCCATTTTAGCCAATCTGAGCCCGCAGAACAATGTGCTTTGTTCCAAACTCATAGACGTGACTTTTCCACTGCTGGAGATTTAGTCAAAACAGGGGCCATTTTGACGCATTTAATTTGAAGGACACACTCAACATCGTGAGAAGCTGTTCCATGCAACAGCTGAAACCGAGCGAGGAGGCGGTAGGAGTGGGACAGCCTGATGAAACACCCACTTCATCTTTCCTGTTCCAGCAGCCTTGCCAAAAAGCGGCACCCTGAGAGAAGAAGCCCCCCTCCAGCTGCTCCACACTCACAGGCCTAATTAAGCAACGGAGACATTTACACTCAGTAGTTAATTGCAGATTCAATTAAGTGATCAAGAGACACTTCACTTCAGAGCTTCTCAGCCTAGAGCCCAGCAAATGAAGCACCAATTCGCAACAGTTCATGTTTAAGGGGCTAATTCCAACAGTTAACATTTACTGCTGAGCAAAGCGAGTAGCCTGTTTCATGGAATAACCTAATAACAGCAACACAGCCACATTCCCGGGTGTGCATTATCAGACTCAGACCTTCTCCACAAACACAATTGAAAATGGGGAGTAAAAATCACTCGATTTTTTGAGATGCATATATGAAGCCACTGCACAGCTCTTATAATTAATTATAATTAATCACAGTAACATTCATAATAGTGCGCTTCTTAATTGTTTCTGTCAGCATTACACTATTGTTTACATATTTAATTCTGTGATATTTAAGTACCCGGTATGTTTCTTGTAAATAATTGTCAATTATACTAAGGTGAGATGATTAAAGCCAGTCTTGGGGAAATTTGAGATCAATAATGCCTGGGATAATTCCTAATGAAATGTACCTGAACTGAAACATTCACTAATAAATATACAGCTCACAGATTAGCTTCAGAATCATATGGTGGATTTCATGTTAGGGTCCTTTTGTGTTACCAGGCGCTGAGCAGTGGGGACACTGTCTGAAACATGAGCGCTTTTAAAGAGAATTAACCTTGACAACTTCTCAACTATTGCCAACAGGGCCTCATAAAACCCAGACATGTTAGAGGAGCAACCCAAGTCACTGAAATGTGTACTTGGATTTTCAATGTGTTTCTTAAGTCATTTAAAAGTACAAGAAATCTGAGAACATGGACAACAGAACAAGACAGTCAAGGACAATGTCCAATGAATCACTAAGCAAGACTTAGAAATATAGAAACCACACACACTGGAATTCATGAAAACAAACTTAATTGATGACACAGGCCATTAATTACAGAATAATGTTCATATAGGGTAGGGTATTGGTATGTTGGTATGAGAGAGAGCAAGAGAGAGAGGGAGAGAATGAAGTCCCTTCATGGGTTTCCCTCTGATGTAAACAGATGGTGAGAGACAACAGTGCTTGTTTAAACTCTGGTAGGTGAAGCACAGCAGGCTAAAGTGTTCCGGCTCACATGAAAATGGCAGGATCCTTAAGTAAAATTGACCACAATCAAAAGCTCAAATTATGATGGGCAACCAGCTGTGACTAAATTCAGATACACAGACAAGCCACTTCATTTGGTACACCTACCTTGTATGTACACTCAATATATATTTTATTAGCTCCACTGATCATGTAGGTTTATTTTGTCGTTACAAGCACAGACTGTGGCCTTTCACTTTCTCTGCATTTTTATTATGCTCCTGTAACCTGTTCATCAATGGTCAGGATGCCTATTAGTTCATTCTTAGCACAGCAGTGACATAGCTGTCAAATGCGGCACCATTTAAGTCTTTTATCTGGCAAAATTTGGGGTTATTAAAAACAGATTTCTTCAAGTGGCAGTGGTACTTGACACATAGTAATGTATAGTAAGTCACTAGGGGATTATGGCATCACATCACTAGGGGCTTAGGGTTTATTTTTCTCAGCAAATGGTCAAAATGGTTTAATTGAAAGCTAATTTTTTTCAGTCAGTATTTGAGATAGGATCAGGGAATAAAGTTTCTCACCAGATCTTAAAAGCCTTCAGGCTCTGTTGTGGTTCTCAGAGAGAGAGCCTGGCGTGCTAGATGAAGGACACACTCTGGGTGTGAGCGACTCTGATAAGCTCTCTGTGTGGTGCTCAAAGAGTGAAACTAGGCACAACACGGCATGCTGCTGTTATAATCACAGTCAAAGAGAACTTTTAAGATTGCAGTGATTCATTCAGCATGATGTGGTGTTTACTCATTGAAGGACTTGATTGATGTCCTGTGTTTACCTGGACGATTCAAGGTCATATACAATAATCAACACATGCCCTGCTCTGTGATTGGATTTCACCACAGTAATAACCTTAACAATTAGCTACAGGATAATTTGTTGCGCTACCTGGCATCTGACTTAAATGTTTGCAGTGGACTACGTTTGCACTCTCACTCATGCATGCCAGCCACTACTCTGTTTATGCAATCTTAGATTGATATGCTCTTAACTGCAGCGGACATGATCCTAATAGGCCGGTGAAAAGTACAGTAATTGCTGACTAATATACAATCTAAACCACTCTGCCTTGATAAGTGTGCCAAGTGGATGAAAGAAGGACAAAGGTGCAGAGACACAATTGTATTGACTCAGTCAGAGTTCATCTTAATTAGCCTTTCGTTTTTTCAGACTACATCAGTGCAGAAACATGCCTCAAGAACTCATTACAGATCTAGAAATTCCATAGTATTATGAACAACTTATATATAGTGTTTATTAGTCTATCTCCTACAGTCAAAATGTACCTCATTTTGAACTGAACTCACAAATGGGTCTCGAAGATGAAAGTCAAGTTTCTTACAATTGTACATTCTTATAAGGTTAAAAAAGGTGAACAATTGGGCACAGCCATGTTTGTGGGATCCATCACAGTAGCAGGCCTTTGTTTTGTTACTTCATTTCACTCCACAAGCCACTTAGAAGGGAGGTGCTGATCTGAAACATCAGCAGACACCCAAAACAAATTATGAAGGAAGGGAAGACTTGATTAACTTTGATGGACAGGAATTAAGATAGCGTGAGGCCGGTTAGTTTAAAATGCTTCAAGGCTTAGATGGCGCAGTGCCACAGACTCCAAGAAGGGAATGAAAGCTCAACTGTACAGTTGCAATCAAGCTGAACTTTTTTCCAAATGATTATGCTGTTCATGAACACTAAAATGAAACTGAAATAGTTTTTTTCACTTACATTGACTTCTTCCACATTTCATTTTTAAATTCATTCGAGGGGTTTCATTTCATTCTGTTCTTTTGGTTCAGTGCTTTGCTGGTGCTTGGAGCTTAAGGAGTTTCATAGTATTTCAATAATATGTTCAGGGTCAGATTCACTTTTAAAAAGCTATACAAATCCATTGATTTGTATCAGTCAGATAAGGTTACTTAATAAAATTAATACAACCTTAAGTTACTTTACTTGGCTGGTTCAATGCAATGTTTTCGGGATTGAGATATATTTCTTTACTTACTTAACTTTACATTGTTGTGGTTTATAGCAAAATGAGCCCTCAAAAAGGTAGAACTGCCTTACAAAACTTTACATCTAGTGCTTATAGAGATGGGATGTCCTACCACTGCAAGTGTACAGGGACCTCAGCACTTTATAAGCTTTGCCCCCTTTTAAAAACACTACTTTCCTTTACACTACCCTCACTACCCTTATATTCAAACCCTCCGTTTCACCTTAAACGATGGCACCAGTTAAGGTGGAGTTAGAATCAGTTTCCGCCTAAGACCTATAAGTGGCAGGTGTTCAGTACAGGGTGAAAATAAAAATTCAGGACGTTTCCTGTCTTATCTGGAACCAGATTTCACTCAGGAAAGTTTTCTGTCCATCTGCGTTCCTTAAGGGCACTACGGGTACCCCCAAGTTATTGCTGAGGGGATTGAGGAGAGGAGACTTACATGAACGCGTGGTAGATGAAGGCCCATCCTCGTGGTCTCTCCAGAACGTTGTAGAGGCAGTTTTGCAGTTTCCTGTAGCGCTTGCTGGACGCGGAGGCAGCGGCGCGCGCTCCCGGGGGCGCGGGGAGAGGGGTCCCCAGCAGTCCTGTGCGCTGCGAGGGTGGCTGTACGCGCTCCGGGCTCGACGGCTCGCTCCTGTCCGCGTGCACGGCCGCCAGGGCCACGAACTCCACGCGCCGGTCATCGGGGGGTCCCGGGGGAACGAGCATCCTCACGCCGCCGTTGTTGGAGGGGCTTCCCAGCATTTCTCTCTAAGCCTCAACAAGGCAAACCAAACTCCGCCATAAGCGTCTCCGGTGCTGATTTAACTGGGGGTGGTGGCAAACGCGCACGAAACTAATGTTGCCCAGCGCGCAACCTAGTCCCACCGCTCCTGTATAGGAGACCTCCTTTGTTTATGTATTTGTCTGTTTTATTTGTTTGCTTTTCAGTCGAGCGTGCTGAAGTCACTCTGCGCCTCTTAAGCCACGGTGCGCGTGGAGAAGTTGCGAAAGGTTTCAGTGAGGCGCGCGCGCCTGGTCGTCATGACTCCAAACAGTCGCGAACCTCAAAACCTCATAGGAAGTTGGGCGGCTCGAGCCGGCCCGTAGCAGGAGCGCGAGCACTTCATGGCGAGGAGGCGCGTGGACGTTTTAGCGAGGTGGGAGGGGGGTGGAAGGGAGTAAAGAGCACCGCTGAGATAGACAGATAAGCACGCGGGTGTGAGTTCGGGACCCTTGGGCAGGGGTCGGTCAGGTACCCACCCCTCGTTCTCCTCTCCGCGCGGACAACAGTTCAAAAGCCCCGCGGCGCTAAGTTCCTGGAGTCGCGCACTCGTCCTTAAGTTGAGAAAAGCTAACAGTGCGTGCGCGCGCTGGGCCCCTAAAAACACATCCCACTGCTCACCGCTCAGGAGGAAAACACACACACGCGAGCTGAAAGGAAAGGAAAGGCACGGCGCAAAGGGAGGTGGGGTCGGGTGTGTGTGTAAGTGTGTGTGCGTGTGTTGTAGGTTGAGTTGTAACACAAAAGTGTTTACCTTAACATTTTCTGTTTTGGTTCCGAATTCTAACCGAAGTAATATTCAATTATGTCACACACACAAACACACACACACATACATA
>JBBKCR010000134.1:11497251-11514167 GCA_037577295.1 Ladigesia roloffi
ATATCTCAGAGCATTAAAGATTTTAAAATTTTTTGTAATGACACCAAGTGCAGTCGCCAAGAAGATAAAATGATGAACAAAAACTGGCATGTCCAATATTGTATTATTTATGCGTGTGTGTCAGAATCAGAGCCGAGTAACTAGCTGAGAATGGGCGAAAGATTCCATGTTGTTTATGTCAAATGCAAAGTTATCCCAGTTGAACAGGTGGTGGGGTATGCAGTAGTGTGGAGTAGTGTGAACAACACAGGGTTGTAAAACAGACCATACCAATGTTCTCTGCATGTGTCACCTGGCAAAAAATGTCTGAGGCAAACACATGACTGAAATGTCCGCATGGAATATCAGAACTTGTAAGAACTTGTAATATCAGAACAGATAATGTATACAGATTTGCACTTATGGTCAGTGCATTTTACAACTGCTGTACGCTACACTATTTTTCAGTCTGATAGTTTTCTATATGTTCACACAGAATGGAAGAGTTTATGCTCCAGACATGCTGTGCGGATAGTGCAAGAGTTTTGTGGAAAGAAGGACATCGGCAATCAATAACATGCATTTAGTTTATGTGATTTTATGCAAGTTGTACTAATGGCCTCTCCTGAAACCTTGTTCATGGCATTCCTGGCATGTGCAGAGCATTAGATGGAGTCAAGAATGCATTAGTCTGCATTACTTCCCAGGCGTACTTGTCAAAAGCATCCAATGCTCTGTCATCTAAACATATATGCGCACTTGTGTTCATTTATGAGTAACAGCCTTCCAAATGTAATACATGAATTAATTTTTTTCTGACATAAATCCCCCCGCTTGATGTGCTTTGAAAGACGCTGGTTGTTTGGAGGTTTGTAGACCCCCCCAACAGACAGTGGCAGGTTTCTACGCTTCCTGTGGTATCTGAGACTACTCCGAGGCTTCCTAAAGAACGTCTCACATGTCAAAAGACCAGTAATGAAAGGAAGCCCACTTTTCCTGACTTTTTAAGTGAGTTTGTGGAATTATTTTTAAATTGTTGAAGTTTCGAAACATTGACTTCCCAAACATTATGGTCTATATGGAATTTAAGCTGCAAGCTGAAGTCATTATTTTACATAGATCTACCAATCCCACCTCTGGCAATTGAGGCGCGCCCACTCATGTTGTTATACTAAATGTCCCAGCGTGATACAGGTCAGAACAGAAGTAATTTACATATAAGAACCCTGAGTGCACATTAGCAAAACCAGCCCATTTGACATGTAAAAAGGAATTAAAATTGCATTTCATAAACTCATACAATGCAAAAGAAACCAAAAGAACCCCAAAATTGATTATGCCCCTTTAAAACACTGCAATCTTTAGTCTTTATCAGAGATATAACTTGTATAATTTCAGGAAATTTCTTAACAAGTGTGATCAGTTAGAACCCACACTGTCACAAACCACATTAAAGTACACTCTCCAGTAATTAGGACACACACAGTGGCTGTCACCCTCTATCCTGGACCACCGGTGACACACAGCAGCTGGTAAAGGTCATTGTCAGCAACCAAAGGAAACACACACCAATGTCATGCTCAGTTCGCACAATCATGTGAACTGCAAAAGCCTTTACTGAAACAACTACAAATAGTCATGAACAGCTTCTTTTCTTTTACTCTTTTAGATGAAAAAGGGGGATAAGCAGCAGTGGAACAGTCCTCTGGTTGTGCTTGCAAGAATGCACACACAAACACACACACACACGAGTACACACAGAAACCACATTTGCTCACACCCCAGTGAAAGCTATCGAGGACCATGGAGCTGTAAGGTAACATTTGACAGATTTTGAAACACATATAAGCTGTGCTGCAGATGCCCTCTGCACTATAGTGATCTTCCGACAAACCGTGTGCCGTTCCCACAAACCAAAATAAGATTTGGCTTTTAAAATCTCCCTCAGTCCCTCTCTTTCTTACTCCCTTTGCTCTTTACCCCAAATCTTATTTAGCACAACATGTTGCTTTCAGGAAAAGCACAATAATACACAAATAATGCTCATTCTCTGGACCCTTGCGTCAGGGGAAAGGTCAAACCATGATTTAGATTCCAGAACAGCTTTTCCGGTCTCAGGCAGATGGCTTTGAGTTCAGTAGTCTCAAGAACGTTTGATTCCACCTCCAAATCTTACCAGCTCAGTTAAACGGAAGCTACAGTTTGGAGAAGCTCAACAGCATTAAGACAGCTATAGTGTTGTACCTTCCACCAACTGGACAGCTTCGAACACCTCCTAACTGTGAGTGAAAGAAAGCTTTTGAGAGAGTAGTAGGCTGTGAGTAAGTGTGCCAGCCCTCATTTCTAAATGAAAAGGCCTTTTGTACCTCAGCCCCATCCTCACCTAGCAACGAGCAAAGCTCCGCTATGTCCACGTTACATCACTGGCATCATTAGGCTGACCAGCAAAGGGCAAAACAATAAGAAGGTCTGAGACAGAGACTGAGACACAGTAAGTAGGAACCTCTAAAGAAAGGAAAATGGCTTTAGAGGAAACATCCTTTTTTGTGTGTTTTTTGGCTTTAGACCTCATGGCCATGATGAGATACTGGGTTTCAGTGGGTTAGAGACCCTCTTTTAGGACTGGGTACAAGTCCTACTAAATTATCATAAAAAAATTACCCGAATCGTGCTGAAAATGAACTTTTCAAACAGATTATGCAGAATTGAAAATTTGGCAGATCCATCCTGTTTATTCTAAAGGTTTAACATAGCATGAGGGTCCACCTGATGAAGCCTGGAGTCACGACTGACAAAATGTTTTAATTATTAATCAGCTTACCTAAAGAGCTGTAGTCAGTGTCTATAACTACATGGACAAACTCTGCATATAATAATGTCGCCAAAGACTACTTTCAAAAGCGCTCTGAGAGGACGTGAACACACAGAATGAACGTTATGTTTGCAGTTGTCTTCAGAATTTCCAGGTAACACAAACAAGTGTGAAAGAGGGAGAAAAAAATAAGACTGAAGGAGAAACTCCTATAGATTCCTAAGAACATATCCTCTTATTTTATCCCATTTCACATGGTAATGTTCTGATTTGCCTGTACCTGCATACACTGTGATATTCTACTTCTATTTTCTACAGGGAATTCTCTGGGATTTCCAGTGTAATCCAGTAGATGTGGATGTAGAATGTATAAATGTTAAAGCTTTTGCTTTAAACAAATCCCCAAACAAACTGAGGGTGAAAGGGAAAGTAATTCCACACATTTACTTGGTGCTATCACATTTCACTTTTTCAGCATCAGATATACTCTAAATTCAATTTAAAGATGCATATTCAGCTTTTTTTTTTTAAAGAAAACACTTAGAGGTGATGGATTCCTAAAAATAGGATCAGAAATATCAATATTACAGTACCTACTGATCTAACCATCCTCATGAGCAGTTTGTGCCAGCAAACAGTAAAATTAGAACTTTATAAATAAAATGTATCTACAATTGCTTGCCCCAGTACTGAAATACAAATATATGGAGAAATGTATTGGGAAACACCTCTTATTTATTAAATTCAGGTGACCCCATAGTGAAGGGCAATCTTCGGCATACCAAGACACGGTTTGGGAAGAAACTTTTCTATTCTAGGATAACTGTGTCTCAGTGCATAAAGCAAGCCCCAAAAGACTTGGTAGGAGGAGTTGAGTGTGGAAGAACTTGACAGGCCCACCAAACCTTAACATCATCCAGCATTTTTGGGGTGAACTGGAACAGAGATTGCAAAACAGGTCTTCTCGTACATCAATATCTGACATCATAAATGCTGGTATCGGGCCGTAGGTTATGTGGTACCGGTCTGCGGACCGCACAGAAAAAAAAATTATATAAAAACGGATATTCTTAGTCTATCCTTAGTGAAAATAGTTTCTCATATTAAACCAATTCCTGACGAAACATAGATTGGGGATTCTACAAGGTTTAAACTGTACTGCTACCCCCCGATCAGCGGTATTATTCTCAAGCGTTTACCTGTCCGCGGTGAGAAAAAAGTTGGGGACCACTGCTCTACAGAATGAATGAGCACAAATTCCCAAAGAAACATTTCTAAAATCTTGTAGAAAATCCTCGAAGAATAGTGGAAGCTGTTCAAGTTACAAAGGGAGAGTAACTCCTCATTTAATTCACTACAGACGTGATGGTCAGGTGCCCTAATTCTTTTGTCCGTACAGTCTACCTGCTAACCCACAGGAGCAGACAGAGGAGTACTTCTATATTAAGTTCTTCCCAGTTAGATCTTGGTTTTTGAATTGAAAATTATTGCAGTGAATTGAAGAAAGGGAGGGTGCACTGTTACTTGCACATTTGACCTTATTCCCCCTATTTTCTGTTCTACAGAACCCACCTCTCCACACTCAGCCCTAATAAAGTGCGCAGGCTAATCTGAGCTTAGCCCTTTCACAAACTCGTGATCAAATATTTTATACACTTAATTGACCTAAAAACACAAGTTAGAGAATAAGTGGCCAAATTGGCACTGTCGAGGCCGTAAGCTCTGAACATTAACAGCCAGCAAACTGAAGCTCAAGTAAAAGGTGATGGTGCCCCCATGTGGTCAAAAGAAACACCTGGACGTGGGATATTCAGTTACTCACATGAAACATTCTTTTTTTTCCCTCATCTTTATTTTCTCACAAACCAGTCTTTAAAAAAAAAAAAAAAAATGTACCTACGGATTGCATATCATACTGACAGTTGTAACTACATGCAAAACAAAAAACAAATACAACAAGAAAAACAAAAAAACAAAAAACTGAATTGACAAAATAAAATAAAAATCCAAAATTAATTTGATTGTTACAACTGGTTGTAAAATGTGCATATAAAAGTGTATCATTTCAACAACAAATAGTTTGTACAAGGGGCGCAGTTTCCACCAAACGGAGATGAAAAGAAGGAGAGAGAGAAAAGACGTCTTTCCACATCTGGTCCAGAGAGGCTTTAATGCACAACATCAAACACTTGGAACAACACACCATCCACGCTCACATATGTAAAGACTATACACCCTTTACTTAACTGCTCGACCAACCTCACACACGTGCATCACTTTGCATGTAGAAAAAATCCAACAATAAGAAGCCCTTTCAGCAGACTCACGTTATCAAATAAGAAAACTTTACAAGATACTAGTAGAACAGAACTAATACAATTTAAATTTTACTACAAACAGTTATCAAACAAACTACAGAGATAATTGTGTACAGGATGCACAGATTATGGCTTTATCAATAAGACTGAATTCTACATGGGCGATGTCATGATCAGTGGGCTTAAAGAAACTTGAGCCAATAGTGAAATGAAGCGTTCAAACAAGACAAAGTAAAGCATGAAGGCAAGTTAACCTAGGCCTTGCTGCTGTAAACACTGAAGGCAGAGAATTAATTCAAGTCCACATCCAAAAGAAACTTTTTTTCCTTTGCCTTCCTCAAATGAGCAGACTGCTGCAACAAGGACATGCTCTAACTACACAGAGGGGAAGACCAGATTATTTGTATTTGTACGTAGAAATGTTCAATATGGGCCACCCATAAGCTTCACTGCACAAAACTACTCATAACCCTTTCCAAATGTTTCCAATATCACCTGCATCACTCAAAATCCAGGGGGGTGGGGTGTGGGGGATGGGGGTTGTGACGGTCACTGTCACAACTAGAAGATATAAACGTTGGACATTCAATGGGTGCAGACTAAGCTTATTTAAATAGGATGGCCCACAGGCTACAGCCAGGAGAATTTAAATAAGTGGGCAAAACTACCCACTGCTGTAGCATTTATCTGAATTGTCATTTAAAAAACAGAACATAAATGCTTTCTAGCAGTAACACATTTTGGATGCTACCTAAGTAAAACCTGAAGTTTCAAGTATTTGGAGGCAAGTGTAATTAGAGCAATTAAACATGTTGGTCATCATTATGGAATGCCATTGCATATGGCTCTGCCCAAAAAATGGGGGCTTGTTTGTCTGTGAGCAGGAGAGCTTGGGTCTGATGTGTGCTGAAAGTGTTGTTGACGGTGCGGATTCCTTTCCTTCAGGTGGTCTGGAGCGATTGGGTTATTGCGCTGGTGGTGACTGAAGGACAGGAAAGATCTCAGTCTGCGCTGACCTGTGTGGTGACTTGGTTGTCGGCTGTCTGACTGGTGGACTGGATGAACATTGGCTGAGTCAGCTCCTGCCCTGCTGGCATCGTCACCTGCTGGATCTGGTACATCTGCTGCAGGGAAAGGAGCCAGGAGAGTACACATGAGTGCGAGAGAAAAAGAAAGAGGCACAAGAGAAAAAGCAAGGGACATAGCATGACTTGGACACACTGATGAGAACTATAACTTTTTGAATACAGGTTTGTCATTATTTGTCCTCTCTCTCTATAAAGAGCCATGCTTTCAATGTATGACAGGTGTTATTAAAAACAAGTATTATTACAACGCCTTACCTGACCATCAGTGAACTGGTTGAATTGTTGTCCTTGTTGTACCTCTGTCTGTGATATCTGACGAACAGGAAAACACTCATGTTGATGATAATCAGGTATCAAGACTAATCCAAGTAGAGGTCAAACCAAATAAAGAATTACATTCTAGAGTTTTTCCAAAATAAACCTGACACTGTGCTATAGAAACAGACTCTAATAAGCAGCTTTCACTTAACATGCGAATGCTTTACCTGCTGAGCGTTGGTTGCAAGTGTCTGTATTTGTCCTTGAACGACCTGTGTTCCTGAGACTGGCTGAGCCAAGCGAATGTATTGCAGCTGGCCGGTGTTTAGCTGCACCTGAAAGCAGCGCCACAAGGGGGAGACAGTGAGTACACCAATGAGCTTTATGGTAAAATCTTGAGTTTTAGCTCTGATCAAACAGGCCACTGCTTGCTTTGCAAGCCCAAGAATGTCAGAAATGTGATGTCAGAGATGTGTTGATCTAACTAAACTAAAATACATATCTGACAGACTACAGGTAGATCTTACTTGTTAAAGTGTTACTTCAGTGAGTCAGGAATATAGAAACAAAACCTAGCATCTTAGTACACACTGCACCTATCCACACAAACTTTCTCTATGGAAAAAATATCGATAGTATAAAATATACCATCTAAATGTCTTCAATATATCAATTAAATATCAATATACAGCTCAGTAAAACACTATACATCCACATAAAGTATGTTCTTACACAAATACATATAGTATTAGCTGATTTATTGAAATCAGTAATGGCTTCCAGCAAAATATCCATTAACCCAGGCACAATTCAGCCGCACTGTTATGACTGTATGTTAGTACTGTGATGAGCATGCTTGTGGAGTTCTTACAGGGATTTGTTGGATCTCTCCTGTGTTAGTGATGATCTGCTGCATGACTTGCATGGTCTGGCCGGCAGGCTGTGCTGCCTGAGCTTGTGCCTGCCCCTGCGCAGCTGCCTGGACTATCTGCACCTGCTGGCCTTCACCCACCTGCATGGTCACCGGTGCACTCTATGGCAGAAAAAGAAAAGAGGCAGAGGTGGACTACATGAGTTAAGAAAATTTGTGTTAAGCCTGCATGCACATTCACATCTGACTGGACTGTTGTGTGACCATGTGCTAATGATAACAGCACAGTTCAAAGTATCTTAACAGCCCTCTGAATAACACAGGAAACTGATGCAGGGTCTTGGAAAAAGGAGTCAGGGGAATGTATGACCCCAAACCACATACAGTAGGCAGAGAAACCTGCGCTGTAACTGCCCAGCTGTGAAAGGTGATCACCCACCTCTTCAGGAAAGGACACTTGATACACAAGAGCAATTTATTAAGCAGCCAGGCTTTATCTGGCATTGTGACCTCATGTAGCATCAAGCGGAGAGGAGATTGACTAGATACAAGATACTTAGTAAGTGTAGAGACTAACTGCCCTGTTCAGGATACCGTCAAAGTGCACCCATCTCTTTTCTTTTATATAGCCCGTTATGTGCAATAACCACAAAGGTAATTTGAGACTGGGATCCAAAACCTGTAAATTATGGTTGAGTAAAGCGGGATTCAGGAGTCACAGCATATAGAGACTGGGGAGGAGCAGGTGCTATATTAGGACATATAAGGTGCTGTTCGGGGGCTGGAATCTTTACCGTAATGGGGGTAGCCTGTGACTGAGCTACCTGCACCTGCTGAAGCTGCTGCATGGTGGTCCCCTGCAACACCTGAAGATGAACATATGGCGAGAGAGAAAGAGAGAGAACGAGAGAGATTTACACAACAAGAAGCACATGCAAAGCGTAAACTAAATGATTTGCTGAGCAAATAAATAAAATGTGTTTGACTGAAGTGAGCGAAATAATTAATGAAAGCGTGTGTGAGAGATGCAAAGGTAAACAAAAATGCATAATGAAATATGAAATATTTGGCAGCACATAAAACTAAGAGCGATGGCTGATGAACAATAGCAAATGCTCAAGCACAAAGACAATGGAATGTATCATGAATGTGGGGAAAATCTAGCAGTAATCTGACCAAGATGTGAAAAACCTGTAACATTTAACAACTTCGGAGATACTTGCTCTGTAACAGCTAAATATGGCTTCCAGCTTATCTCGCAATATGATACATTTATTTTACATGTAATCACTTTCTTACAGGTGGCTTAATGGTGTAATCTAGACTGACAGCAACTCTAATTTGTTTTTTGTCGAGGAATAACAAACATAAGGGCTAAATGTAAAATATTACATAAAAGGATGTTTGCTTTTTTGGATCCTGTTGTAAGTAATAAAATAACAGTAGTCCAGCAGCAACACTCAATTTTATCAGTAAAGCAATATATTTGTTTCTTGTAAACAATTTCATTGCTAGAATCACTTCCTTCTCATTTCTTCTTCATCTTTGGATTAATTCATCCATGTCCCATCTTTCCTGTAGTCCCTCCCCCCCATCGTTCTCCTGCTCTCACACTTGTTCTTGGTTGTCCTGAGCGCTTTAGAAGGTGACTGCAGCAGCACTGTGCCCAGCTCTGACAAGTCAGCGAATTGCAGGCCTGCTGAAGCAGCACTGATCCTCCAAGAGAGAATGAGGTCCAGTACTGTGTGTGTGTGTGTGTGTGTGTGTGTGTGTGTGTGTGTGTTGGAGGGGGACAGCAAAGAAATGGGAGAATGGAGGAAAGGCTTGTAATGAAAGGAAGAGATACAGAAAGATCAACACACTGACCAAAAAAGAGAGATCCAAAGTAGAACTGGTGAAAATACATACAAATAAAGATGTCAATGAAGATGAGCAATGAATGAAAAAGAAGAGCTTAGCAAGAACTGGGGGGGACAAAGAGAGATTGTGAGTGAGACAGAGAGCCAAGAGGAGAGGGAGAGAGAGAGAGAGAGAGAGAGAGAAATAGAAACAGATAGAAAGGGAGAGACACTCATGCTGTGCCAAAGGGAAAGTGAATAAGAGTAGAGAATAAAGAGAGAAGGGGCGCTAAGTTCACACTCCGACACTAGACTGATATTACACTGGGGAGGATGAGAGTGAGACTGCCTTCTGTGGTGTTCACTTGATAGCAAAGTGTGAATGACACCTCTGGGCATCAACTGTTAACAAAGCGTGGATCAAATTATCCAAGAGGATCAAAGTGAACTGAGCTAGTGTGTGAGGCATTGTCAGTGTGTGTGTGCATATTTATCCCTATTAGTATGATAAAGTTTCAAGTGCTTGTATACCAGACAGAGGTATAGAATAGACAGAGGTGATCACAAGGACAAACTTTGAAGCACCGCTTCACTTTGAAAAGGCTCAACGCCGCCATCTTGCCCTTTCAGCCAACCTTCCACCTCTTCTTTATTAAAAAACTTAAAATTCAGATACTTGGTTTACTGTAAAAAACATACTAATATGAAGTCCGTGTACAAGACTTTTGTACACAGACAACGAAGCACTACTGAAACAGTAGTGGTGTGTTTGTGTGTTTTAGTTACCTGGCCTTGCTGGGGCTGGGCAATGATGATCTGTCCAGGCTGAAGTGTGGTGGCGGTAGGTGCAGCCACCTGCTGGCCTTGCTGCTGTCCCTGCACCTGCACAGGCCCGGGCTGTTGGGCCAGAGTGAAGTAGTATTGCACAGGTTCTGCCTGAGTTACGGACTGACGCACCTCCTCCTGTGTGCGCATGCAAACACACAAACACACACAATAAGATAAAGCCTATCACTTGGTTACATCTCCATAAATTATTTTAACACTGTAATACTAGAGGAAGGTCTCAAATAAATATCTAATAGGAATGGCTAGGCAGAGAAATGTGAGAGTTCTGTGCACACATTCACACCAACATTTAGTCCAAGTCTATGAACTGACCAACTCTGCACTTGCATTATTACACAACACCAGACAGCCATTCCCTACCATCATAATATGTTGTGAGATGTGGAAAATCCGGGCCAAGAGACAAAGATAAGTAATAATCGCTCTGTATTAGTGGCAATAAACGGAATACTCTGAATATTTTTTTAAAAGCAAAAATGTCCTTACAAGGATTCCAAAGCATGATACTTTGAAAAGTCTTATGGCAAAGAAAAAAAAAAAAAAGAGGATGCCTCATCACAGCAGAAACGGACATGTTCTTTTCACTGTGCATCACATAGCAATTCTATTGTATAGTGAACTGTATAGTAAAATGACAGATATTTCATTTAGATTCCCTGTTGTGTTCGCTCTAGTTGTTTGTCAGTGGTCCAAGACAGTGTTGCCTGGTTATTATTGTTTGGTCGCGCAGTCCAGCAGTGACCGTGAGGTGTTTAAAACCCCCCGAAGAAATGCTGAATGTAATCCTATCTGTGCAACACACACAGCCACTAAAATTCCACCATCATGTTAGTGTAACTGTTGTGCTGACACTTATCCACCACACAAATAATACCTGCCCACTGGTGGTCCCTAAACATTGATGAACTGGGTAAATGGAGCAAACCAATGATACAGAGAAACAGATGAACTCTATTCTGAAACTAAACAGCTGCACCTATATGGTAAGTGTGGCCAAGTGTAGGTGTATATAGAAGTTGTCTCCAATAATGGTTCATCAGAGTGTGTCTACATACATGTACCGTAAATTCGGGACTATAAGCCGCTACTTTTCCCCCAAAATGTTCTAAAATTTTTAAGCCTGCGGCTAATAATACAGTGCGGCTAATGCATTTTTTTTCTAATGCCAAAAACAATTTGCCTCGTAACCAGACCTGGCGCCAGACACGGATTTAAGGACAGACCTTTGGGGAGGCACATATTTTAAAGGCGCATTTCAAGTTGATATGTTTTATGCTCAACTCTGCTGCATCTGTGACAAGTGTTTAGGCAGCTCAAAACCCCTGGACCAATCCCGGAGGCTTGTACCCCAGGGCGAGACAGAGTGTGTCCGAGGGGGGCCACGGCCCGATTAGGCCTGCCCATGGGCCTTAGGTAGGCCCACCAATATTTTTTTTCCGACCATTTGGAGATGGAATGTCATTCGTGCATTGATCAGTAAAAAAGCATAAGCAACATAACGTATGTGTTACCGATATGTACGTATAATTAAAGGTAGCCGTGGACAATGTTCGAAAAATAAAACAATGTGCAATATGTATGTTTATGCAACGTTTAAAAGTAAAAAAAAAACAAATCTGTGTTGATCAGTGAGACACATGCGGCTTATGGTATGGCTTGTACAAGTACAAAATTTATTTTCTCTCAAATCAGAGCATGCAGCTTTTAATCAGATGCGCTCTATAGTCAAGAATTTACGATACATATTCGCATACAAAGACTGAGGTAGAACATAACACATGCTTATTCATTATGCACATTATTCGCAATTGTAGACTAAACAAGTTTTTTTTAATAGGTATTTGTGACAGTAACAACCGCATTCCTGACTATTCTGCATTAATACATTAACTGGGAAAATAAAACCAAAATACAAGAGAATAGCACCGATTTTTGTAGAGAAACTGAAGAATCATTTGTGACAAAGAGCGTAAACACCCCTCTCCCAGCTTCACGATGTCACAGCTGAGAGTGTAGGATGTTTACACACCTGTTCACACAGCCACAAGCGCAAACGTGATAGCGCCGTTGTTCCGTCTGATAACATCTCGCATGCTAATCATAGATACAATAGAACACCGTGTCCGAATCATACATGCTTTCTGAAAGGTGCTACAACAGAAATGATGTCTCCTGATGGAACACACAGAATATATGGCATATGCTCTTAAAGCCTGATGGTGTTTCACTCTGGCCATCAGATGTTCAGTGGTAGCTGGACGCTGCAAACATCCGACTGAAAGCTTTCACATTTCCCTACCCACAGCTTCCAGTCAAGGATGTTTACAGTGTCTCTGAGCTGCCAGCAGTTACATAGGACTTCTCTTCCTTAAAGATGATCACAGTTGTAGACACAGGCTTCCTTACAGCCTAAAGCTAATTCATAATATTAAAATAACACACTTTAGTGACAAACGCATGTTGAAAATGAAGGCTTATTTTTTCCTACCTGTCGTTTAGGCGGTTTGAGGTCATCTCTTGGGACAATGTCTATGAGGAAGTCAAACTGATCAAACTTGGTAATGGCCATAGCTATGTCATTTCTCTGGAAAAAAGAGAAAAGTGGAAAAACGATCACTAAACTTGTACTAAATAAAGATAAGGTCTGCTCAATATTTAACACTGTTAAGCCATAAAATGAAAACACAATGCCAAATACCGTGCAAGTCCCCTGGTGCTGCCAAAACAATTCTGACCTTTTGAGGCATGGACTCAAAGACCTCTAAAAGGCATGCTATATTATCTGGTTAGCAGAAGATCCTTTAAGCCCTGTAAATTATGAGCTGAGGCCTCATTGGATTGGACAAGCCTGTCTAGAAAATCCCACTGATGCTTGATTAGACAGATCTGGAGAATCTGGAGTCCATGTCAATAACTTGAACTCTATGCTCCTCAAACCATTGCAGGGTGCAACATCATGCAGAAAATGGCCACCGCTATTATGTGGAGTATTTGATCTTTAGGTTTAGCTAGGTGGTACACGTCACTCTAGCATCCACAGAAGTCCCATATCACACTGCCTCCGCCAGCTTGATTTCTTTTCACAGTGCATCCTGTTGCCACCTCTTCTCCAGGTAACTGATGCACAAATACAGCAGTCTAGGTGATGTTAAAGAAAATATGATTAATCAGACTAGGCCACCTCCTTCTATTGCTCCACTGACCAGCCCTGGTGCTCGCTTGCCTGCTGCAGGTACATGCAGCATTGGACAGGTGTCAGCAAGGAGTTTCTATTCCTGATTTGAGAGTCTTCCATTCTGGGAACACCCTACAATAGGTTCTCTTTTGGAGATGTTCTGACCCAGTCATGCAAGTATAACAATTGGACTCAGTAATTCAAAACCTCAGGCTTCAATATTTATTTTGGTTTCAGCAAATCAGCTTGAAGAACTCTATGTTCACTTGCTATCATATTTCCAGCCCCTTTGTAAGAAAACATTTTTTATAGAGCCACCTGTCATGGATTTTAATGTTATAGCTGTGTAAAAACTATAAGAATAAATAGTGTTAGCTTAGGGACATATTCATGGTTACATTTGACAGAACACGTCCAAATGTGACCAGTAATATTACCTCTTATCCCAGCCCAACACTAGTGACAGGGCCACCACTGCAGTTCACGTGATACTTTCCACAGGATATTGGCTGCCAAGACCCCCTATTGTCAACCCCCACATCAGTGGCTATTTTTAGACTCGTGATTAATATTTGGTAGCTAAGGGTCATGTCCGCGCAGTTGTTCTATTGACGAGCGTTGTCGTGGCGACCCTGATAGTCATGATGCTTCTACAAAAGCAGGTTCTGCAAATGCACTGCCTTAACAGCATGCATTACCCCATGATATAATTTACATATTCAAGTGGTGCTGTACTCGATGTTATGTTCCCTTAGACTCTTATTAAACTCTACAAGTCTAGACCAGAAAGATGCTAAATGGCAGTTTCTTATAAAAAATCTTTAAGGTTTACCATTCCTTGCTTCCTCTGTGTGTTTGTAAACAGTTTAAATCCAACCATGGGATCCATGTTATTCGCCAATGCTCCAGGACAGAAAGCAAAATGGCATTCTAAAAATTGGGTCAAGGGAGATTCACTTTTAGACGCTACAGCAGGCTTTACCAAATGGCGAACCGCGGTCCGGTTCCGGACCGAGTGAATATTCTGTCCGGATCCGTGACCCGTCTGGTAAATTCACGAGATTTAATAATTCTCATGGAAATTTGTTTGGACAGTCGTGGCTATTGACAGCGGGTGCTGCTGCTCCAGTTAATACAACAACAGCTTCACTTGTTACTTTACTAGTGATGGGAAGTTTGGCTTATTTCAGAGAGCCATTTCTTCTGGCACGGCTCCCAAAGAGTGTTGTGCCAAAAAGTGATCGTCTGCCAGAACTTGATTGCCGTAGGCGGGAGCGCGCTCAGCTGCTTAAAGCTGTAGCGTCCAGATTAACTTGCTTGACATCATTCAGGATTGTTATATTTGACACGTTATACTGCAAACAGACCCTTATAACTGCTAAAATAACTTGAAAAGGAACATTAAAATGATAATATACGGTTTTCAAGCTGCCAAAAAGTGATTACAGCTTATAACTTGTGAATGTCACAGGTTATGAGCTGCAATGACTTTTTGGCAGCTTGAAAACTCCATGTTTTCAGTTTTAATGTTCCTTTAAAGGTATTTCCACAGTTATAAGGCACTGTTTGCATTATAATGTGTCGCATTTAATGAATGATATATAGCAAGTTTGAAATAGAAACAGTATTTCAGTCAAAAGTTATAAGCTGTAATCACTTTTTGGCAGCTTGAAATTACCAATTTACCATTCCTTTTCAATGTATTTAGCAGTTATAACTGTCTGTTTGCATTATAATGTGTCAAATATATGATGTTTAGTCAATTAATCTGGGCGCTACAGCTTTAAGCAGCTCAGGGCGCTCCCGCGGATGGCAATGAAGTTCTGGCAGATGATCACTTTTTGGTACAACACCTGTTCTTCGGCTCCCAACTGACCCTTACTTTATTATCATCTGTAGAAGTGTTCCACTGGTCGGCTTTTTTTTTTTTCACTCTGCCAAAACGACCCGTCAGGAGAATGAAATGTGTTTTGTAACTTAACTGTTTTTGCCTGGGACTCATTTTATTTATGGTAAAAGGTTTAGTTGTGCACTTCCTGCATTGGAATTTAACAAAATATTTTGAGTAAACTATATGAAAATGCAGACATAGGGGAAGGCTATAAAACACAAGATGGACTTCAGTTCGGACCTTCTGCTGGGATGAAATGTAATAACTGGACCTCGGTGACTATTAATTGAATACCCCTGCTCTACAGTAAGTGTTAGAATTGAGTCGAGACACACCCTGCAGGACTCAAGTGAGGGGCCCTGCCCCCAAAAACCAGCATGCTCGGTCATCACTCCTGCATCTTCAGGAGCTAAATACATGTTGTTACATGAGAAGCAGCAATATGTAGATGATTACTTTTGTGTAGCACATCTCACTAGCCTGCATAAAGCTTGTTTTAAAAAACAGTTTTTCCTGACTTCTTATATGACCACCCGCTACACTGGAAGTTACTATTTTGCATCCAATTGTCAAGCTCATTTATGTAGCTGTACCTGTAGGACACAGCAACAAAGTATGCTGTCAAAGCTGTGTCTGGATAAAGCTCATTATAGAGAGAAGACAGTAAGGTAGGTTATGGCCTTTGGTCTATTAAAACAACCACAATAAATAAGGCTTAAAAGCAGAGGTCTTGTTTTAGGGCAAGGGCAGAAACAGAGGGTTAAGGTCAATGACCAACCTGTAGTGTGCGGCGTTTGTTGTCCTCCGTGTGGATCCAGGCTCTGAGAGTCAGCTCTGTGATGAAGATTTGAGCCGCTTTGGCAAATAGTACTGGAGCCTCAGCACTTATCATCTACAGAGGGTTAGCATGGAGAAGGTTAATGGAAGATAGCTGCATGTGCATTCACAGATTTTCCCTGTTTGTAAAAGCAGCCTTCATTCACTAACTATTAACACTCACATACACACACACACGCACACACACACACACACACACACCCACCCTCAAGGCCCATGTCAGTGCTGCTGATCTCTTAATTGCCTTGGTTTCTGTTCTAGTTTAACCTTCTTCCTACTCTAAGCTGTGGGTTATTTTAAGAGTGTGGACACCATTTTGACCTGATGCATGCTTTCCACAGTTTGGTCTTAAAGGGGACATATTATGCAAAACTCATTTTGTGCATCCTTATTTTTTATTTCCATTTGGGTTTCTGCTTGTCCTATAAACACTTCAAGTGTGGAAAAAAAACATGCATCCGTTTTCTATGAGGCAACTAAAAGATTTTGTCAGGATTCATGCTTCTAGGAGCCGTTTGGACAGCTCCTGTATCCTGAGGTCAGAATGAGGAAATTTGCATAGAACCACCCTCATCTGTCAAGCCTCCACCCAATAGATTAGTCGAAGATCCGCCATTTTTGTCTGCTGGTTTTATGGGCACGGCAGGCACTACAGATACAGGCAAAGCAAGTCATTCATGAAGTGTTGTGTTCATCTTGCTCTGGGTCTGACTCTTGGTCGAACATATAGGGCTAGATAGTGCCTGATTTCTGCCATTTTCATAAGCATGGAATGGGTGGGGCATGGCCAGCAATAGCTTATTTGCAAAAAAGTACCAAAGCCCTTAAACAGCACATTTCGAAATGGACTGAAACTGTTAAAGGGATAGTTTTTTCCTTCGGGATAAATTTCCTTCGGGATAAATAAAGTTTTCTGATTCTGATTCACCCCAAAATGAAAATCTGATGTTTATTTGCTTACCCCCAGGGCATCCAAGTTGAAGGTGACTTTGTTTCCTCA
>JBBKCR010000134.1:11514267-11532332 GCA_037577295.1 Ladigesia roloffi
AGACGGTCATCTTTCAGAGGTAAAAAATTATATAAATACTGTTCAGTTTCTCACAAAAACCGATCGTTTCATGTCTTTAGACTTCAATGTGTCGTCACGAGCCACAGGGTGTAATCTGGACTTGTCTGTGCATGTTTTTGTACTTGGAAAGGTCTGACACCCATCCACTTCCATTATATGACTACCAGACTGCTACGGCTAAAGCTAAAAATCTGCGTTTGTTGTCTGCTGAGGAAAAAATGTCACCTTTGACTTGGATGCCCTGGGGTAAGCAAATAAACATCAAATTTTCATTTTAGGGTGAACTGTCCTTTTAAGTATCGAGTTGGTGAGATCAGTTTATGTGAGAGTAATTTTGTGCAAAGGACTTAATATGTCCCCTTTAACACACAAACTATATCAAACACCCAATTCAATAGTGGGCTGCAGAATGTAAAAATGTGACAGGCTGAGGAGACACCATTTGACAGTGTGGACTTGAATGTACAGTCACTGCTCGCAAAGCACTCTTACCTTCACGTCTTCATCCAGCTTCATGATTTTCTTAATGCGAGCAAGTGGAAGCTCCTGCACGCGAAAATCCTTCTGAAACAGAGCGTGGTATGTCACATCAGGATAATCCACACCTAAGCTTCCTTGATAACTATCAAATCACATACCCACAGAGAGGCACTCATGAATAATGAATATATATTACAGACTAGAGTTTTGTGAAAGCTCTTTATGGAGACAAAATACCTTCAGTAATTTACCTCACCTAAACATATTTATATGTCATTGTCAGAAGAGAAGCTTTTTATCTTTTTTATTTAAAAGTAATAATCTGTAAACACTAGGTTCCATATATACAATGTCAATTCCATGAAATATAGATCAATACAAATGGTCCAAAAAAAATCTTGTTCCCTTATCTTTGGCTGAACCTTTTAAAACGTTTTTCCTTATTGTGTAAAGATACTTTAAGATATGTAATTTGTTGAATCATGTTTATTTTTTAACGAAATGCTAAATGAGTGTGTTTCTTACCACAGTGAGGTTCCTGATCTCTTCCATGACCCTGGGCCAGAAGGATTGCAAGCTTTGCTGGGCATCGCTCCCCCCTGCTCCAAAAGAGTCTGCAGACATCTCCAGATTTGCTACAAAAAGAACAGATACAAAATAGAGATAAAACCATAAGATAAAACCAGAGAGACAGAGAGAGACAGAGATCTGGAGCAAAGAAGCCAGTTCTGAATCTTCAGTGTAAACGGCATTACTAGGTCTGTAAGCAAATGTGGAACACTGAGTGTGCAGCTCAGAGTGTATGCCAAGAAATAACCCATAGACACACACTGACACACAAATGCAAACACACTGCAAGTGGGCCTGGTCCATCAGGCCCAACACTCAGAGTAAAGCTGGCAGGTTACTATGGCATGAGAGGAATTCTTCTGAGAAGTCCAGCCAGCCTGCCTGAGCTTGTGCTCCTGGGGAACACAGCATCGCTTGCTTTTATTATTTTTTTTCTTCCTTCTCGCTCTCTGGAAGGAAAAAGAGGGCCAAAAATAGCTGGGTGGGGTGCCACTGAAGTGGGAGCAAGAGAGTAAAAGACAACTAGGCCCTGCACAGTTCAGCTGTAATCCAATAACATGACAAAGGGCCAAAGGCTTAGAGAGAGGAGATGCAGACAACGCAGCAATCAGACTGCCGTATGGCCTCAGTATGTGGGTCAAACACGAGAGGACAAAAGTGATGCACAATTGCTGGAGTACGCTTGTTTGTGCGCACACACGCCCCCAAACCCCCAAAAATACACAACACACAGTAACACTGTAGCCCAAAAGCTGATAAATGAAAATTCCACATAAAATGACAGGCATCACATCAGATCCATTCCTTTCAAAGGACACTTTCAAGATCAATACTATTAGGCCAAATGCAAATCCATAAAACATGTGTGGCGGTCAGGCCTGTCTGTAGCCAGTATGGCCTGCTGTCATTTCAGGGTCAAAACAGTGCTAAAAGAAGCTGATCCCTATAATACTGACAATAGATGATTGGATTTAAAGAGTCATCTAGAAACACTGGGAATGATGAGAAGCTTTAACAGTAGCAACAGCAGCTTAAAATAAGAAAATCAACTGTTCTGTTACTGTTTTGGGCGGTGAAAAGTGGACTGAACAGCATCAAGCGTATATCTTGACATATCCTGCACTACATGAGGCAGACATGGATGGGCGATTCTCAGTGCCAGTCAGAGATAAGAAATAATAATTAGATGATTCACTTAACACCATTAAAGAGAAAGCTGGCTAATTACCTCGCAGTAACAGCACGATTACCGCCAAAGCCCCAGGAAATGGAGAGGCAAATTAAAAGAGCAAATCCCTCACTGAAGGAGAAGAACACCATCAAAGCTTAACCAACCCAGCTGCTTTCTGCTGGTAGCGATCTTTATTTTTTTATCAATCATAAAACACAACAAGCCCACACAAAAAAGGTCTAGGCTTATTTTATGTGTCACTTGTTTCAAATCAGAAAGCAGGTACAAGTTTACCAAGCTGTCTAATTCCTTTTCTACAGCATAAACTAACCATCAGGCTGTCTGCATATTTTCTGCTCTCGAGCGATGGCTGCTCTTGCACTTCAGCAAGTTAGGCAGCAATGGGCGGTGTTGTATTTCTCCTGACCTGTGCGGGTGCCTCATCGGCAGTGACCGCTGTTCCTTTGCCTCTCAGAAAGTCAATGGTGCCAGCAGGAGCTGAATCAGCAGGAACGTTCTGGCTAGCCTGAGCTCCACGTAGGTGGAATACAGCAGAGCAAAGGTGTGCTCCATTACTATGATTCTAGCAATTCACCACTGATTACTAAGTCAAAGATGCATGGTGAACTATTCAAAATAAGAGGTTCGACATACTAACCCCAAAGTTGCCCTGGGATATGAAAAGAATATTACTTAATAAATGTTCTGCTTCAAGTTACTTCGGGCATTCTTCTCAACAATATTGTGATCATGGTAAGTGAGCATTGGGAGTGAGCTTCAGAAAACCACTACTTGTAGGACTAGGATGTACAGTAGAAGACTTTATCACAAGTATGATTCCCTAAGGCTTTTTTTGTTGCAGTCACATGTCTTTAAACAGTTAATCAAAGACATGTATATGATCTGAACAATGACAAAAACTGTACTCAATCAGTGAAGGAGATAGGATGTTTGTGAAAAGTAGGAGGCTCACAACCACTTAGGGCTGGGCAATTAATCGAAAAATAATCAAAATCGACATTCAAAACCAATCAAAATATAATCGATCAAAATTTTCTAGGTCAATTATTTTAACTACTTTCCCTTTAAATACACTACCACATGTGGAGTCACAATTTTTAATAAGAAAAACATTGAAAATAATTTGTTGACAAGTGCAAGTTATTTCTTTATATTCTTTAGAAGAACAAAGTGACTGTTTTAGACAATGTGTGCTTTAATTTCAGTTCAACATTGATGTACAATAAATAATCGTAGATAGTGGATAGTTTGTTTCCTTCAATTAGTTTATAATCAAGTAATGCACCCTTCATTCGAAAATCTCTCACTTGTAATATGTAAGCATATTTACTGTACAAAACTTGTCAGTGAACTATGAAGGCATAAACAAACAAAAACAATATAATCGTTTATTCATCATAATAAATGTAAAATGTTCAATTAATCGAGATTTTGATGTTAGGCTAAATCGCACAGCCCTACATCCTCTCATGAAAAATTAACATACTTGTCCCTGATGAGGTTTAGGACTTGCTAAATGCTTAATCACTATTCAGCATGTAACCCCTTCACAAAACAGTGTCAACATCTGTGCAACGGCAAATAAAGTACACTAATGGTGTGAAAAAAGCACCTCTGCCACTGCTAAAGCCTTAAAATGAAATGGTCACAAACTAATATGAAAGAAAAGGCAATGTAGCCAATAGTGCGCTCATCTCAATATTCTGGGTTATCATTCCATGCCCCCCCCCAACATGCACCTTTCTCCTCCTCCTCCTCTTCAGGCTCCTCCTCTCTCTGTACAGGAAAATAGAATGCTGATGAGTGCAGATATGAAGGAGTAATACAAGCTTATCCGACATCTAAGTGCTAAGGGGTGGGGGCTTGCACTCAAGAATGGGCAAGAAGTAATTTGGGGTAAAGGGGTGGTGTGTGTGTATTTGTAAAAGGATGGGAGTGCGTATGTTTTACAGTATTGAAAGGGATGTTTTATGGAGTGGATACAGCAGTGTACTGAGATGGGCTCTCAAAATGAAGCATTTGAAAATGCCCTTGACTATGCAAACCTCCAAACCTAAATAATCTGGAAATAAACACGGGTTGAATTTCAGGATACCAATCCAACAAGATCTTGGAAACAACAAAACCACAACCATCTGGAAAAAGGTCACCTCAAGGGTACCAAACACATTTGTCTACCAACATTTAAGACTCATTAACTACCATGACATTCAGACAGAGGACAGCCGGCAAAAGCTACTCCGTTTGCTGTTACTGGTTAATCATCTACACAGGCGAAACAAGGCATAGAGCAGCCCACAGTAATGAATTACAAATTAACCGACAAACAGCCAGCTTGTTTTGATACCAAGTTTGGTGAGGCTAAAGACAGCATAACAGGGCAACAACAGGCTACAGTGACCTGTGGATAATCTGTATGAACTTATGTCTCAATCATACTAAACATGCCCTTGGTTCAGCCTCACAGCAACTCCAGGAAGCAGTTACTGATCTCTCAAGGTCATTCAATAGTGGAGGGGGGGCAACAGCAATGTAGGGAGGGAAAAAGAATGAGGGACACTGTATCTGTTTGGGGAGGGTAAAAGAGGACTTTTGCTATGGCACTTGGCGACCCCATGGTAAACTCTCCTCAGTTTGCCAGTGTCCTCCCCAGAGAGGATGGAGGCTGATGGTGAAAGGGCCTCTCTTGTCTAGGGTCCTATGAAGGATGCACTGTCCTCACACTCTCACGCTCTCCCTGCTGACAGATCCACCGAGGGAGCTGCTCTCACATTCCCGTGACCTTCATCCGCCAACAGGCCCCGCTAGCACAGAAAGGTACGACAAGCTAACGCTAGCTCCAAAGCAAACAGCGAAGCAAGTGTAAACTTGGTCTCACTCTGTAATGGTATTTTCAAAATATCCATGCGAAAATTGTCCTGCCTCAATTGTGCTTGGGTCAAAAGAACGAATGCGCAAAAAGGTCACCTTCGTGCGGACCACTGACACTTGCTACACTAAATATATTTGTTTTCATTTACTACTTTTACTGTCTACATTGCCGGGCTGGGGAATGTCTTAAAAAGATATTCAAATCTCATGCAAACAACAAATCGCAGTGGGATTTGGCAGTGAGGGCTTCAACTCTGAGCTATTTTTAGCTCTCCTCCCCCATTGGGACGCTACACTGTCAGAGGCACCAATGGAAACTTTCAATTAGAAGGGGAACAGAAATTGCAGTGGACTACAGATTCGTTTACTAAGTGAAGGGAAAGTACCCTGCCAGATGCAGGAGAACTCAAATACATGGACCTAGTACATTGCTCCCACAGATTCAGCTCTAAAGCCTGTCACAGAACTAGCTCAAGTTGTCCCCACGATCCTACCGCCATATTTGCCCTCTACTTCACTACATCACTGTCGGGAAAGCTTAAACAAGGTCTGAAGGACTAGGCCTTGAAGGTGAAGTACATTCCCGCACTGATAACACACAAGAAAGATGCTACAGGCTCATTCCATTGTCTAATTCTAAAGAGTTAAAAGTAAAACAAAAACAATCCTGTCGGAACATAAACTAAAATAATGAAAACATACTATGTAAAGGCCGTTTGAAGAACTCATTATACATCACTAAACAGTTTTACAAGAAAAAGTGCACAAATTTCAAAGTCTAACACTGAACTGGATGGAATGAAAGTGAAGGAAAGACATAAAACAGGAAGAACAGAGAAAGCATCCAATTTGAGAGCGAGACAACAGAGAGAGAATTAGAATGAAAAACAGAAGAGAATTTGAAAGAAACAAACAGAAAACAAACATCAACTACAGGCTGGTTTGTCACTGACTGATTATCTTGTTTGCCACAATTTGCCACACTTACCCCATGCCCTTCATCGTGCACAGCAGAGAGAGAGGAGTAGGAGACGCAGATGTTTGCAGCTGAAGTCTCTCTCAGAGCTGGACAGAGAAAGTGTCTCTAGTCCACAGGCTCTCCGTCCCAAGAGCAAACAAAAGACTGTACGGGCAGGCAGTCCAGCGCTGAGCTCCGAGCCCAAAGCTGAGGGGAAAGCAATAACCTACCTCCCCCTTCTTCATCCCCTCCCCCTTCACTGCCCCATCTACTCCACATACACACCCCCCCTTACTAAACACACAGCCCCCTTCCATTCCTCTTTTCAGCAAGTCCTTTAAAACCAGAGTTTGCATCTGCCTGGCAACCCTGATGTTTGTCTTTCAGTTGACCCCTTCAGTGCAAGCAGATTTGTAGAAAACAACGGCAAAGTAAGTAACTGAGAGAGAGAGAAAAATAAAGGAAAGCGAGATGGAAAGCTACACACAGTTGATCAGCAGAGCAAGTCCTGGACAAAAATCTTCTGCCTGCTTTCCCTTTAACACTTGAAAGTAATCAATCTAGCCTGCTACATGATACTTACGGCCCACCTCTTTTCCACATCCCACCCATTTCTTTCTCCTCTTCCAATCAGAACATGTCCGTTTTGGCATCTATTGGCTCAGTCGCCTGTCCACAGGCGGTGTAATTCCACTCCCACCCTCCTCCTTCCTCACCCTTTCTATACTCCACCCCTTTTCACAGAGAGTCAACTTCCTGTTTTAAGTTACCTTGAGCAGTAGGATAGGGGTCAGGGAATGAAAAAAGGAACAGAGAGAAAAGAACAGACAAAAGGAGAAAGTGTGTGTGTGTGGGGGGGTTGTAAAATCATCGAGTGACGATGTCTGCCGGTTAGTCTCTAAACCCTGTCTCTGTCTCTCCTTGCAAATCTCCTTCCCTGCTGTGGCTGCACAGAGCAGTACGGAACAACTGCCTCCACTAACAACTGTCCCTTGCTTATTTACAATGTCAAACAAAATGTCTCTAAAGCCCACCCCTCAGAGGAGCGCATTGGCCTATGCGACAGTGATGCAAATGGCCCTGAGAGCAGCCATTGGCTCAGAAGGGCGTCAAGGCACATGCCGCATGCTGTCGCCGGATGATTTAAAGTGGAATGTCATACAGGGCAGATTTGCAGTCACATACGTGTGCAAGGACATCCATGCACTAAGCTGCAAAGAATGTGCAATTTATTGGTGGTGTTCAAAATGTTAACGTGGTGGAATGTGCTACTGGTTATGATGAACTAACATCATTGTAAAAAAATTATAAATAAAGTTGACTAGTAGAGGTGACCTTAAGTTATTTAGCCTGAATACTGAGACCGACTGCCAAATTCAGGAATGAACACACATTTAACCAAATTCACAAAGCCAGAAAATACTACTGCCTTACTGTCAGCACAGCTCTGCATCATGATTAGATCTAATGTAACGAAGGTTATGCCAAGCACAACACAACGTCACAGCCCAAGCAGCACATTTCTTGGAAAGACTGCGTTATTGGTTAAAACTGTGGACTTCTTGTTCCAGAGAAAGTATGCAAAAAAGTATCAAATGCAGGACTGCACCGTTACAATGACATGAGTTACAGTAATTAACATTTCATTCCAATTACTGCACATGGACAATTACAGAGAAGACAAAAGCAGATAAAAGCAGGGGTTTGTTTATTTTTCCTTTCCTTTAAAAAAGGATGGTGGAATGACCTCAAGGTTATTCCTGTCATTACAGCAAATCCCTACTGTTCTGAGAAATTAGACACAGGGAAGAGAAACACGCAGACCTGCATAGTCCTGGCGTATTGGGGGAGGGGCAAAGATAACAGGTACGAATAGAGGTTAAGTTTTACAGTATCACAATGTACAGGAAAAAAAATACATACCATTCATGCCGAAAGTTTGGGTCACCACAGGGCTCAACAAAGGTAAAGTGCCACTGCTTTCAAGTGTTTTAGGCACACAGCATGCTGGTAAATGATTACACAGCAGCAGGGCATGGAAGATTATGGGAACAGCTGGCCAGATTGCCATGGATGCATTCTCTTTGCACTACCTGCAGCACCAGCTCAACTCCTGCTGAGGTCAGTGAGCAGCCTTCCATGGTTTCATCATGTCCACCCTAGATCTACACTTATGCTTAGAACACATTATAGCATCACATTAAGCTTTACAATCAATGTATGGAGCAAGAAAAGCCGAACTTATATAAGGGCTCACGTCAAAGCTGGATCAGGTCAGGTGTTAATTTTCTAAATGACAATAACCACATTCTCTATAGGCAACACAAATATGGAATTGTTCTGCAAATTCTAGTGCACAAATTCTATTAAATAGATAGGTTAAAATACTAGAAAATACAGCAAAATATGGGCACCCTAACATCAAAAAGACTGGCTTGGTGAGACTGTTAAAATAAGTATATCACCCATATTTTCTTTGTTGGTGGATAATAATATTCAAATATTAATATGGATGTTAAACTACCTTGTGTGAACATGGGTCAGTGACTTAACTTGATTGGTTTATACCAAGTTTCCTGGGTCATGATTCGAAGAATCAATGAGACTGGGAGAAAATGACATTAGATAAGTACACTCAAATGTGAGAAACAAGTAAACGATGCTTACAGCAGTGGGTATGATTATACATTCTGTCGCAATGCACTTTTCAATTCATGGACATGATTGGTGCTTCAACACTGACCAGCTTCATGTCTCATTTCAAAGACAGCATGATAAGCTCTGCCTGACTGAGCTGAGCAAAATGTGTTAATGACACAAAGCCTTAAAAGTGCAATTTAACCATTTACAAAACTAGCACCTTATGAAACTGTCAACATAAAACATTAAGCTTGACCAGCTTGGGGATTCAGGGTTTCTGGTAAAGCAGTATTACATGTTACTCAACTGTTCCTTCCACAAAGAAACTTCACTTCCTGAGCTACAGCAACTGTTTTCGAGCAGTGTGGTGTAAAAGCAGGGGTGAAATATTAAACGTGATATTTAAGTCTGTCCGCGTTAAGAGGCCTCATCTCAATCACAAGAAAGCAACCTAATGCTCCATATGCTGCTAATGGCATTAATACACTGCAAATAGGCTAAAAACAGTTTAATATGACAAATGAGATCAGGAAGTACATAATCGTTTGTAGTCAATCACAAAGGCTTTCCATCAAGCAAAATCCTGGCTTGAAGTTTGGGCTGATGAGCTTGTTTTAATTGCATCCGATTATTTAGAATAGAGGAGACAAGCAGAACACAACTTGTAAAAAGGGTGTAAGTAAATATATACCACATCTAAGATGGTGGTCTTAAATTTGAGTAGTAAACATTATATCATGCAGCATGCAGACTTTTTTTTTTACTTGGCAGAAATTTTTTTTTGATTTTTCAAATATTAATTTAAGGAGAGAATTAGATTATACATTCAAAACTGAATTTAAAATCCACTGTTTAATTTTAGCCATTCACAAGTTATTCTTCAAATCAAGTATACTACATATTTGACAAAAAGAAAACATTACTGATCCCAGAAAAAATTGACTGCAAAAACACTCATAGGAAAGAGCTAAAATAAAACAATAAAAAAAATCTATTAGGTAAAAATTTTAATACTATCTATACACAAATGCTGGAGTTTAAATACTATAGATTAATAACTTACAGTTAAGTCAATTTCTATCAACAAAAATGGCAGTCAGGAGTTTTTGCACATAGTTGCAAACACTATGCAATACTGACATCAGTAGTGATATTTACATTGTAAGCCTATTGCATATGATGAGATATTGCACATAAATAAAATTATCCAGCACCCATTTTGAAAATGTTACAATACTTCACATGGTAAGACCATTGCACATAATGATAACCAATCAGACCATTTAAACCCCAGACTAGATTCGACCAAACAATCAGACAAATTGCTTTAGTGGTGCAATCATTTTGAAAAATAAGACGCATGCTTCAAGATGTGACTGCAATAAAAATTTTCAGCTAGATGAATTAAGGGATATTGTTAAATAAGGAATACATATGCAAGCTATCTGAACAACGTAACAGCTGCAATAAACAAGTTAACTACAACAGATAAACTACCTACAGTTTAAACTGTCCAAAGGCACCAAATTAGGCAACACTTTCCCAGCAGATCACCCCTAACAAATTCCTTACTTTAGCTATTGTTCATGACCTAACTGACTAGACTATAAGTAACATTGACATAAGTAGTACATTTGCACATATATTACACAAAATGAAATAATTAAGCAGCCATTTAGAATAACTTCACATGATTAGACTTAAGGAGCTGCTTAAACTTTCTAAAGAACATTTTACAGCAGATAGAACGAATTTGGTTTAAACTGTCCCTAGAGACTAAATTGGGTACCACTTTCACATCCGACCAGCACTGAAATATACCTTATTTAAGTATTTGTGGAGCTATTCCGCATGCCAAAATTGACTAGATATAAGTAATGTTGACATAAGTAGCGATTTTGCACATGGTCATTCTACTGCACACGTGACACTATATAATATGCATATAATATAATTATGCAGCAATTTACATGACACTGCATATTGTTAGACTTTCGCCCATGATGTTTAAGCACCCAAGCACTACACATTGTTCTCTGAAAACTGAAGGATTTGCTTAAAGTTGAGGAGGACAATAGTACAACAGATTAAAATACCAATAGCTTAATTTTCCAAGCAACCAAACTGAGCGCCACTTTAACAGCAGATCAGCATTGAACACACTTCAGCATTTGTGGGGCTATTCTGTAGGCCCAAACTGCCCTCTTTGCTAGTTTGTCCTCTGAGAAGGGCTAAGGGTCGATTCGTGGCGTTTGTCGTGGCACAAGAGCCGTTTACTTGATTAGGACATTAGTTTATGAATGGCTGAAATCCAACCTTGTTGTATCTTAGCGATTCATAAGCTATTTTTCTTACCAAGCATACAGCAATTCTACCATGACAAGATCCCCACGCTGGCATTGCAAAACTCGACTGGAGCAAGTGGCAAAATTAAGCACTAACGGACATAACGTTGACAAACACAAGGCGCTGCAAGTTTAGGAAGATAATATGCCTGCTTATCACGCCGCAGGCCTTGACTCTATCTTCTAAGTCACACTCGCCCTAAAACACTGGAGTGAGGAAGCTGAAAAGTTTCCTAAAATGTTTGTAAAGCGCTGAAAAGGCATACGAACCAATAAAAGAGTACGTTTGGATCTGTCCTTCAGACCAATCAAACCTCGGACTAGATCCCACCAATCAAGCTTTCTAAGGGCTGGGGTAGGGGGCGAAACTAACGCCATTGGGGCTCTAATCAGATGCCGAGGAAAACCAGCCGCTACGGAAAACGAGAACCAAAATGGAGACCCGTCTGTCCCAGTTTCCCACCCGTCTCCTTTCCTCTCCTCGCGCCACCAATAAGCGTCTCAGGGAGAGAGGAGGGAAATGGCGCCCATGTTCATCCTTTCAAAACAATCACTGGACGAGAGCGTTCATTGGCCGAGGGCTCTCTCGCCCGACCTCCAACCGAATCCGAGCCCTACCCGCCAGAGAAAAAACAACCCATCCGTTCGACTCCTGTACTCACTTTTCGTGCCGACAACCGCAGAGTAGTCCTCCTTGCCCTTATTTTTTAAATTTATTTAAGCCCTGCTGCTGCTACAGGAGCCAAGATGGCCGATCCTTGACAAGTTCTTTTCAAACCGGAATGAGTGTTACGTCTACCGTGACGTTTGCGGCAAAAAAACCTACCCGTAAAGCGCCTAGTCTCTCATACCCGTTTTCCGACAAGCCTCGCCTCCTCTGAGCTGCTATTGGTTAAAATGACACATTGGCGTTACACTATAGGGACAAAAGTAACAGAGCTCATCTGTTTTTCAGTTGTGTCCCAAGGTTTGGACTAGGACAGTGGTCACCAAGCTTTTTCTCTCCGCGGTGGTAGTAGTACAGTCTAAACCTTGTAGAATGTGGTCCCCAACCTATATTTCGAATTGGTTTAGTATCAGAATATCTAAGGATAGACTAAGACCGGTACCACATTGCCCACGGACCGGTGGTTGGGGACCCCTGGACTAGGCAATGCATGTTGTAAAGAAATGGATATATAGCAATACACGATGTGGCAAAACGTATTGGAAGCCACGCCTCTTAATTATTCAATTCAGATAGCTTCTTACTTTGAGTGAAGGGCAATCGTAATGTTTCAGCATATCGAGACATCTTAAACAATGCCATGCTTCTAACTTTCTGGACACAAGGGAAGGCCCTGTCATAATTATGTAGTTTTCACTGGATAACACTGAATGGAAAAATTTATTGGGATGCCTGATCAATTCACAAGCAGGGATTTTATTGATATTGCAATTATATAAATAGACTTAAATTTGTGGCTAAAAAAGTTTCCAATATTTGTAGAAGGCTTTACATAAGATTTCAGTGTTGCTGTACGAATTTGTGCACTTGTGGTTCATTAATTCTGTAGAGCATTTAGGAGGCCAGGCATTCATGATGAAAGATGCTGGTGATTGTAATTCTGATGTATTTTGGAATAAAACACATACTTAAAGCATCTATGTCTTACAGTTCTTGTACTTATCATCCGAGGAAAACAGAAACAAAAGAGGAAACAAAGTCACCGTTGACTTGGATGCAAATAAACATCAAATTTCATTTGGGGGTGAACTATCCCTTTTTTTCATGACAATGTATTAGCCACTCATTAGCCAGAATTAAACAGACCTTTTCTGTTACTGTGCCATTTAGACTAATATGTAAATAACATTTTTTAGTGCATTTCACTGCATTGTGCCTTACTCAGAAAGCAGTTTCGTATGAAAATCTAGTAACTGTCACTTAAACAGGCTGTTTACAAAACAGAAGCGATTTGGTTTTCTTGACATGACAAGAGACAGTACATTTAGAACAGGCTAATTTCCATATTAGGACTAGAGAGAATTTTGAAGCCTCATGCCTTACTAAAATTATATGTTCTTTGATATGGACCTTTTAAAGCCATTCATGGCACAGAGGTACATGCAGGGAAAAAATAGACAGGTTTGCTTTTTAAATTCACAACTTTTTAATCATCATCAATATTACAGTAATTAAATACGCTGGTCAACTGGTAGATTTGGAAAATTAGGTAAATAAAATGGCAACTCCTGGTTCTGGTCACATTTTTTCACATTAAACACTCTGAATGACACTTTACATCCAAGTGAAATGATTGGGCAGAAAAGTTTGGTGTAATTCTGTTTTAAGGTGTCAGTTGACAGTGCCCGTTGGAATCTAAATTAGAACGTTGCAATATTCAACATAGTGTGCAAAGTGACCTTTAGCAATCTCCCTACCTGTGGTTCTCAAACCAGTTCACAGGGCCCCAATTCAGGGGTGCATTGAGGCACCTAAAGAACTGGCATGAGAACAGCCTATAAAGACATAGCTGTAGGGCTTGGCCAGAATAAGTGCCCCATGACATGCACATTCAGATTTGGAGCTAAATGTAGTGGGAGTAAACCAAGAAAATTAGGTCACAGTTTAGAAAAAAAAAAAATTGTGGGGGTAGAGGGGGTGGGGGATGGGTAAGCATGTAGTCATGTATCATGACAATCAGAATCAGTTTTAAATTCAGTTCTAATAATCAACAGTCACCAAGGGCTATCTTGTGTATTCTACCAGCAGAAATGCATTTTGTAATGCATAAGCAATAATATAATGTTCAACACTGGGACTTGTTAAAAGGTGTTTTTAACCACATATAGAATTATGCAGAATAAATCTACACAATCTTTCACTTTGTGCATATAAATGATGCAGTGATATAAAATTGGTTTAAATGTGTCTGAGAACTGAAGTTGTCTATGAAAAAAAATAGTTTTGTTGACAGCCAAACCATTAAAAAAAAGATTAAGGAATCACATACACAATCAGTCAATACAATACAGAACTACTAAGAACAGGACATCTGTGATCACATCAAACATTAATACTAAAACAAAAATACAAGAACATCTCTGATAACCTCAAAGAAAAACAAAGAAAAATACTAAATCCTTAATTCACAAAAACAACTACAGATTATCCAGGGATCTATTCAATTTGCTTTACGAGCCACAAGCTCCAGGAGAGTGGAAGCAAGCTTTTCAAGGCTGGAGGGTGGAACCCCCTCCAGAGGCGGGGAGGACGATGGCTGAAAGGGATCATAGGGTTCGCCACCAGAACTAAAGTCGTGGCGATAATGCGGCCTTCTTGCTTGACTCTCACCATACACCTTTTCATCCTCTCTCAGAGATGTGGACTTCCAACGGCTCTCTGAAACCATAAAAAGTAAAAAATACTGGATCACCATTATCTGCTTTTAATTTTCCCCTGTGACCCTACAGGTAATGATTTTCAGTGTAACTGCACAAGAACTGTACAACTGTATCAAGAAAAGTACAAATTCTAAACAGACACCCAGAAGAGACAGATTTGTGTATCGGCCTACCTTGGTAATCTCTTCTATCGTCATCTCTGTGATAATCCTTGATGTCTTGAGATCGCTCAGGCGATATCCCTCCTCTGGGGCCCCATTCATATTCACGGTGGGCATCAAGGCTATTCTGAGTGTTTCTGAAGTCATGCTCACCATACCCTCCCTCTCCTCTTCTATCATACTTTTCATAACTTCTATGTTCTTCAGTACTTCTAACATGTCTGACATTTTGAAAGCTTCTGGACAGTTCATTAGCACGGTCTGTTCTGGAGTTTTCCTCATAACTTCTGGCATGCTGGAAATTGGCAGGATTTTCTTCAAAACGTCCTTCATGTTGGAAATCTCGTGAGGTGTTTTCAAACACTCTTGCCTGCTCAAAGCTTGAGGGATTATCTCCAAATTGTCTTTCGTGTTGAAACACTCTAGGGTTGTCCACAAATATTTTAGCCTTTTGATAAACAGCAGGATTGTCCGCAACATCTTTGTGGAGCACGTGTTGATCTTCAGAATATCTTCTCTCATGAAAATCTCGAGGATCATGTTCATATCTTGTGGCCTCCCCAAAACCATGGTCATCTAAATGTCCTGAGTCCTGCAAATCGTTGCTCTCATCCAGCCAATTGTCATTCCCATGGTTGTAGTCTCTGACGCATCGAGTGACCTGGGTCTTTGTTGGAAGAGTTAAGTAGTATTTAGAATGTAGATAAACCTCATGTACAGCTACTCAGTAGGATAGATTTAATGCTTACCCCAGAACGCTGAACTTTATTTGCATGAAACTCCTTAACAAGTGAGCATAACTTTTCTTTCATGAAGTTAGCCTCATCCATATTTTCAATTTTAATGTCATCCTACAAAAAACAAACATGTTAGGAAATCTATAAATACAGACCAGAAAATGTACACAGATGTAAGAAAAAGAAAATGTACAATTCAATTGTATGTGTTAACTTTGGGTCCAAGTTACCATTGTGTGGTCCCCACAAATGTTTAGAAAAAACAATTTAATAAGATTTATTAGCAGCCAAGGGTTTCTTGTCAAATAATGAAGATCAGTTAAACAAGAAGTGTCACTATTGCTATACAAGAAAATCATGTGACAAGCATTCAGGTGTGTGTCTACATCAGCCAAAATCTCTCAGAAGCAATTGCCATAGGGTTATAAGGCCAAACGATTTGAAACGCACAATTCTGTAGTGAGAAGGATCATTTACAAATGGAGAGCCCTCATTACCCATTGCCAGTCTTCTCAGTAGTGGGCATCCCAGAGCATTTAACTTACTACTCAGTAATAAAGAATCACCCAAGAGCTACATGATGTGACCTAAAACCTAAAGTTATAGCCATCATAAAGGAGTGGCTAAAGAAAAAGTCCTTTCTCTCCATAACTGCACCTGGAATTACGTATATTCTTTGGACTGATGAGACAAAGGTGGAGATGAGGTTATCATGCATAGTGTCACATTTGGCAATGGTCAAATACAGCACTGTCAAACATGGTGGTGGTAGGTCTTTCAGGTTTCCACAGAACAGAGAACCTTAGTCATTGAGGTAACACTAAAATCCACTTTACACCTGACTAGTGCTGGCCGGTATACTAGTTAATACCAAAAAAACGTTTATTGTGACCTTATATATAAAAAATATGTATGAATAAAAGAAGGAAGAAATAAATATTCAGAGTGCTTGAGTAGCCATGTCAATCCCTTTATCTCTACCCTGGTGAGATGCAACAGGATCCTAATTGGGGTTGTGCATAAATAAATGCCCTCAAAACACTGAGGAGAGGTAAAGTAAAGTAAAGTTGGAAAGAAAACTAGGGCAAATTTTCTCTAAAATGATAGACTTCTACAGAAACATTTACTTCAGGTTATTGTTGCTAAATGTGGATCAACATGATACATGAGTTAGAATACATAATACATATATTTTTTTCACAGTGGATATTGAATGTTGGTTTTTCTTTTTGGAACACAATGATTACATATTGAATCTGTTATGATTTGCTAGATCGCGAGACCCTTCACAAAAAGTCATTTTCAACGGTGATTCAATACTGGCATTATAATTAGTCCAAGACTAGACCTAATGTCAAAGAAACTGACCCAATGCTTACCAGCATATCCAGAACATTTCCTTGATTTAGCGAGGCATGTGTCCCATCTGATTCAAATCTGTTTTCATACACCTGTTGTCATGGGAAACATGTTTACATATAATATAAGAATCTAAGCAATCCTAATCTGTTTTATACATTTGAACATTTTCGATAAGGTAAAAAAGTGGGAGAAAACTACACTGATTTTTCTTTCAACAGTTCGTATAATATGAGCATGTGAGTGGAATCACCTGAGATCCTATGGGAACTGCTCCTTTTGGGTTATTTGTATGAACCATATCAGCCATAAACCTGAAAAAAAAAATTAATACAATCACTAATTTAGTACAGGCTAATCAATCAGTACACGACATTAACTTAATTATTATAAAAGAGTTTTGTCTCACTTCTTTATGAATGACAAGTTTGTTAATATTTGACTAATGTACTGCTTAATGGTATCATACATCGCCACCTTTGGAAACTGAACCTCACCTGTTCTGCGTCATTTCCATCTCTAAAGGTGTGGCATCAGAAAATCTACTCTTCTTTTTCTTTTTAGCCGGGGCAGGGGCCAGAGAATAGTCCTCCGAACCATCTCTATGTCTCATCGCTCTGTCAGCAAATCCTCGATAATAATCTGGTCGCAGGTCTATGTCAGCATGGCGTCTTCTACCGTCATCCTCGTCTTGAAAAGACCTTACACTGTTTCCCTCGGGATAAGGACTCTCATAGCGCTCATCATCTTGATAGGATACTTCACTGGGTTCTTGATAGTATTCTCTTTTGTTTCGGTCATCCTCTGCATAGGACCGGGAATGAGCGTAATCATCTCTGTTATACAGGTCATCCTCACGATAACGAGAAGACCTCCTAGGAGCATCATCTTTCTTATATGATCCTCTGTAACTATCTTCAGCCAAAGGAGATTGCTCTCTCTGGTTTCGACTAGAGTAGGATCTTTTATGAGCATAAGTGTCCAAGCCTTCGGTCATCCCATGGCCTGTGGTAGCATAATTACATATTTAAAAAAATCATTTTCAGGATTCACATGCAAAAGATAAAGTAGTTGTTAATATGCACAGAAATTGTAGCAGAAAATGGCAAAAAATTTACTCCTTACCTTGATTTTTTGTTTTTGGACTTTTGTCCCTGCTTGGTCGATTGAGGACCTTAAATAATAGCAATATTTTTCAGGTATAAAATGTGCACACAGTTATATACATAATCTGCTCAGCAGTGTTGTGCATGAACTAGTTCAAAAAAACGCGTTCATTGAACACGTTCATATTTCAGTGAACTTTGAACTGAACGCAACTTATTAGTAAATCAAGAACTTGAA
>JBBKCR010000134.1:11532432-11553872 GCA_037577295.1 Ladigesia roloffi
ACTCTTCTGTCAGACAGCACGTGAGAACACTTCCCTCAGAAAATCACGAGAACTCTTCTGTCAGAAAATCACGAGAAAATCACGAGAACTCTTCTGTCAGAAAATCACGAGAACTCTTCTGTAAAGCCTCCAGTGACATACATGACACATGCCATGGCTGCCACTGGAACATTGTTGAAAATTAAGGTGTGGAGGCTTCATCTGGTATGATGAGACTTCTAACAAACAAAACCTTGTCTTCCACGTCGTCCATTCTCACAGTATTAAAGCAAAATAATGCAATGTCTCACAATGTCAAAGCAAAGTTATTATGATGACAGGGATTGCATAGATTATGTTACATATTCTATATGTGAAGATCTGGACAATCCTAATGCACAGCTGAGGTGGAAAATCATTTAGTTGAAAGACAACATTCCAACTGCATTAAAACAGGAGAGAATTCAATAAATGATTTTCAATGTAATTAATGTAAAATATGTGTAGGTTTAATGAAGTCAGACTGTTCACTAATTGCCTTGAAGTTTTTTCAATTACAGTGCACACACATACCTTCACATGCTGTGGACTGGTCACGTGGACCTTCCACTGAATACCAGCTTTTATTCTTCTGTTACAAACCTAGAAAAAGTTTTTTTAAAAAGTACAAAGTAAAATTTACATTATATTTATCATATGTACGTACAGTTTTCACACAGTTGCTCAGTTTCTCCAAGTCTAGAAACATAAACTGGCATGGTAGGGGGTGATGTTTGCAGCGTAGTTTTGCTTTTATTCTATTTTCTAAGTCATAAGAGGCTTGAGTGTCCTCTAATTTTAAAAGTCATTCATTTTGTCACCCCACACACTTTTCCACCCTATGATCCTCACCCAAAGCAAAAACTATGCTACATCTATCACACCCACGCTCCCGTTCCAGACACCCCAGCAGTGCACCCCACCTTCCATTAGAATGCTTTTGACGCCCGTGCTTTTCTGTACATTTTCCTGCACATTATAGATGGACTTAATTCTACAACTGTTTTTGGTTAAGCATGTTTGATTTATTTCCGTCTGCACTTTAGGTCATACTGCACATCAACAGTCCCAAAATATTTTGCTGTAAATTTATATAAGCTGAGTGTGGTGTGGTGTCCTGCACATTTTTCATTTTTATGGTGTGATTATATTAAAACTTGGTGTGAGGTGGTAGTAGCCTAGTGGGTAAAACACCGATGACCACGAAGAAGCAGGATCAAACCCCAGTTTCTACTATAATGTCCTTATGCAAGACACTTAAACTTCCAGAGGTACCGTCTGTAACTAATGATCGTACGTCGCTCTGAATAAGAGCGTCTGCGGAATTCCATTAATATGAATGTGTCATCTAGGCTGAGAAGAGCTACATAAAGACGGAAGCCCAGCTAACCTTAGCCTGCGTAGCTTGCTGGTTGATAACTGTTTTTTAAAACAAAGGAAACTGCATTCATCATTATCTGCTGTACATCTGTCATCCTTTTAATTTTATATTTTAAGATTCCTCCAAGACAGAACTTACTGTGCATTCGATTAAGTCCTCGTCGTTCATCCCTAAATCAGACATCGCTCTGCTTGCTAACATGGTTAGCAAGATGCTAATAGTGACCTAAATCTGTTTACACTATTTCCGTTAGCGACAACTTGCCAGATTACGTTTCCACTAAAACACAAATCAAAATGAAATAAACTAAATGAGAGTATTTTCCACTTAGAAATAAGGCTTAATTAGCTATCGTAGGCTAACGCGTGCGAGCGTCGCTTGGTCAGCTTAATCCTAGCTTCTGAGAAAATCAGCACACCCAGACTGTCTATATGGGAACAGGGGTGTGAATATAAATCTACACAGAACCTACAAATTAATTAAACACCCCCCCAAACGCTTCTCCTCGATGCCTTGCTAACTTCAATTCTGCTATTTCCCTTCTTGAGCCTCCTGGTTTCTTTTTCTGTGAGTATTTGAGGCAGATAACAGACACCGCCACCCAGCGACGACTGTGCATTCACACCCAGGATCTCCAGCATCTACACCTCAAATATCGAACTGCACAGCTATGTTATTCTGTCTCCACAGTTAAATGCCCTTATCAAACATTTCCTTTTGGTGTAGTATAATTGATATCGCAGCTGGTGGCCTACTGGTTTGGGATTAGCCATCGCACTCAGAAGGTTGTTAGTTCATGTAGGTCAAAATATAATTTGTGTTACAGGTCGGGGCTGCGAGATCAGACAGTATACAAATGAAGAAGGTGTGAAAAATTTGAATGGGGTTATGTGTGGAGTTTTTCAAAATGTATTTGACCAAAAATATTTTCATATAGTGACAGTTCACGCAGTGAAGATTGTGATGTTGATTTTGTTTTACAATTTTAGGTTTCCTAATTGTTATTGTAAATATAAAAATGGGAAAGAAATATGTTTGTTCTCATTAAGGGAAGTGCAAGCCTTTTTGTAAGGCAATGGGTCGAATCCAATGGCAAATAGCCACACTTTTAGCATTGCTGGCTTAAACCCACAATCCAAGATAAATTCTATTCAGTTCAGTTGTACTTATGTAGGACTTTGAGAGATGACCTTGAGCACCAATGGGGGTCAGTTGGGATTTACAGATGGACAGAGGTTACCCTCTTAGCAGATGGTCCAAAGAAACTTATGGGAGACAAAGAGAAAACAGCGCAATGTAACATGAGGACAGTATCATTACTTTGGTGAAATGAGAACTTTCCAAAAACCTCATTTTATTACATTCAGAATCTAATATTATAGGAAGTCATTTTTGATAGACTGTTTTCATGTTGTCTTTGAAACGTTAACAATGTTTACACAGCAAATAGATTTATTTCAAATAGTTTATTTCAAAAAGTTTTTCTTATAATGTGAATGGAGCATGGCCATTCTTTACTTTACTTTAAACTGTATACTTTTAAGGTTTTAAGTGTACATTTTCCGTATAAAATACAATAACAAAATAAACATGGCCTTTCTTCTTCCTCCACACATGGTGGTAGCTAGGCTTGTCTTCTCTTGGGTTCTTTGTGCAATTGCACTGAACTCAGATACTATTGAATAAAATTACAGAGCCCAGGCTCAACAGCCCATTCAAAACTACTTAATACCAATTGAATGACTAGTTTGGGGAGGGAAAATAGTTTGGTCTCCAGATTTTGCTTTTCAGCTACACTGTGATTTGTCTCCTAAACCACATCAACAAGTGAAAATCATTCAGAATTTTGAGTGATAGGAAAATATTTGTATGAGTATTTATTTTAAGGTTATTTTAGATACATACTGCCTCTGATAACAACTGCGGAGATAATCATCAGGACTCCGCTGCCCTCCCTGCAGAGCATCTACCAGCGCAGAGAGCATAGGAGAGCTGCTTCCATCCTCAAAGACCCCACACACCCCCAACACGGACTGTTCACACTCCTGCCCTCGGGACGTACGTTCAGAAGTGTGAGGTCTAGAACCTCCCGACTCCTTCTTCCCCACTGCCATCAGACTCCTGAACAGCTGACCTACCTCACACTGTTTTTTGCACATAAGGTCACTTTCACTCTAATTGCACAATTTATATTTGTTTCACATCAGCACACACTTAGTCTTTATATATCCTTCATTTTATTATTTACATTTTTTTTCTTAAACAGGTTAACATCTCTCTTTTTAATATTTATATATTTTGAATGTTAGTCTTTAATCTTTACTTTTTATCTTACTTTACTTATTTATTTTTAACTTGGCATTTGTTTGTGGACAGCAAAAAAAGAATTTCATTGCACAGAGAAATGCAATTTCATTGTACACTTGACAGTAAACGCTTTGAATCTTGAATCTTTGACACTTACATCAGATTCAGAAAACTTTATTGGTCCTTAAGGAACATGCATGTGTTACGACTGCACAGGCACACAAGGGAACAAAACCGGAGAGGTAGCAACTCTAACAATTGACCACCAGGGGTCAGTGTAACTCTGAAAAAAAAAAAATAAAAACACTTAATGGAATTTACATCTCCAGCTACAAGGACACTGATATTGTTATTATCAGATTCCACAGCTCAACACAGAGAAGACGCTGACTCAAACACTGACAGTATTCTCATAGCTGCATGTTTCTGGTTCTCCTAATATTTCAAAACACTTTCTGTTGCCCGTGAATATAAAACAGTTAGTCAAGCTTTCACTGAACAGTTGTGGTGGATTCATGGACTAGGTCTATATAGAAGGTTAGAGAATTCAAGACTTTTTTCATTAATGTTTAATGTTTATTTTCTATAATTTTATACTAAATTAAATTAATGAAAACAGTCTATGTATGTATGTATATGTATGCTTATGAATATTAGAGGTTAAGATTGGGGCAACTGGATGGCCTAATGGTTAGGGTGTTGGCCCTGTAATCAGAAGGTTGTGGGTTTAAGTGCCAACTTCTAGTGTCAAAACCGAGGTACCCTAGAGCAACCCCCACACACCTCTCCCTGGTGGCAGCCCACTGCCTCATTTGGTGAGTAGTTTAAAAGCAGAGAATGTCATAGTGTTGTGTTCATGTGAGACTAGAAGTGTTATATAAATAATATAAACAGATATTTTTAGCATGCTCTGACACAGGATGTGTGCAAAATGTGTCAGAGTTCTATAACTGGTTACCATTTTCAGACGGAAAAGCCCTTCATTGGCACCATTGGCCTGTTATCTAAAAAAAGTTCCTCTGCCTTTAATCTACCACTTCTTGATATCAGAAGTTTAGTTTGATTGATTAGAAAATGTTAACTTTATTATAAATTTAATGAACTTTGCCATATATTCGGGTAGGACACATTAAGACAAACAACTGTTCCACAAACAGCTGATGTAGATCCCACACAAGCAAACAAAAGCACATTTCAAAAGTTAGCTAGCAACATAGTCAAACAGGTCTCAGGGTAAACAGCTAACTAGCATTTATAAATGTGCAGATTTAAGAATACATTAGTAAGAACTTTACATATAGAATATTATATTTTTCTATTTCAGAGCTATCGCTTTAGACAATGGCTTTTTGTGAATGGGAGCATTTTTACTTAATATGATTTTTGATGGGGTTTTGGAGGGGGGTTGGGGTTGAGGTGAGAGTTGAAGGGACTGATTGGGTTGTGGAGGAGGGTTAAGGTGGATGATGTGAGGGTTGACAGAATCGATGTGTTGGGGGGGGGTTCGATGAGATTGATAGGGTTGTGGCGTGGTGTGGTGGTTGAAGGCAGGGAAGGAAGGATGGAGGTCTGGAGGGAGTGGAGAAGCAGTTGAAATCTGCTCACGCCCCCTGCTGTCTTCCATGACTTTCCTTCTGGATCAGCCCACAGTCGGAACAGTCGGAAGGGCCGCCGGCCGGTGCTATTAATTTGTATTATTCAAGATGGAGGCTTGCTCATGGTCCCTAGCCTAGCAGAGCAGAGCTCTTTTCCGTCTGTGTCACATTCTTCTCGCGGTCCAGGGGCGGACACGTCTCATACCCCGTCTGAGCTGGAACTGACTAACTTTCCCATTCGGATATCTGGTTCAAGGCTTCCTAAGACATGAGCACGGGGGACGGAGCGGAGGAGACGGCTAAGGACGCGGCCGACATATCGGCGTTCTTCAAATCTGGTAAACCAGAATCTTAGAGTGGAACCAGGTTCAAACAAGCCTGTTAGTAGTAGAGGGGTTAAACACAGCACAGGCATCAGAATTAGTGCCACCAAGGCTAGTTGGCAAAAACGTCTCACTAAACGGACCCAAAAGCCATCTTTGGAATGTTTTCTTAACAAAGTATTCTTAAATCTGCACATTTATATCTGCTAGTTAGCTGTTTACCCTGATACCTGTTTGACCATGTTGCTAGCTAGCTTTTGTAATGTGCTTTTGTTTGCTTGTGTGGGATCTACATAATTTGTTTGTGGAACAGTTTGTCTTAATGTATCCTACCCGGAGAAAACACAGCTAACCTAGCTATATAGGTTATCTCAGTTAACCATGGGCAACTTCTGGAGCAGCCGTTAGCACTTGTGCCATTAGCCTTCGGATAGGGGTGTGTATGAAGTCAGTGTGTGCTGGCACTGCTTTAACAATTTGTATTTCGATGCTGGATATGATATCATTCGAAAAATCTACTGTTGGCAATTTATAGACTTCAGCTCCTATACTAGCCTGCGAGGAAAACATTCCTGATATATTTTTACTTCTCGACAGCCATTAAACATAATTTGGGTCAGTAATTGGAAAGGGTGGCCTGTAAACGAATCGGGTTTGTTCTCCTGGATGGGCGAAAATCTCAAACAGTAACCTTCTTTTTCAAAACAAGCAACAGACAAGATAAAGCATCTGTGTAGCTAAGCTAGCAGTGTAAACAATGACCTGGCGTGGCACAAGAACTGTTAGCTAGCCTGCTGCTAACTCCTGGCTGTTTAACTAATGATATAGATTACTCTCTGGAACACTAACAGCTTTAAACACTTAGATTTATGTTATCTGACTGTAACATGCCCTTTTTAATGATCGAGCTGTGCATTTATCCCAAAGCACTGAAAGTCAACTTTAAGTTGATGAGCGAAGTGTTTGACCCAGATTTGTCTGTATCTTTGCCATCTCGGCTTGTCTATTATGTTTATCTACAGAAATGTCTTCAGGCATCATTAAAAGTATGCGATCACTGATATATTGTAAAACGTAGATTTACTTACCTGGTGTCCCATTTACAGTGCTTATGGTGTACTAGTATTTTCAGTGTTGCAGGCACATAGAAACATGATTTTCAGTAATTATGCCATATTTTTGGAAGTTGAGGTCCAAACCTGTTTGATCCTAATTAATAATTAGTATAGTCAGTTCCTGTGAAAGGAGTAAAATGTTAGGATGCATTACCTGAAATGGTGTCTAAAGTTTAAAAGCTTCTCTATCATTCAGTTCATTTTCAAATCTCATCCAAATTCTGGTCGCAGTTTTCTACTGTGAAAACACAAAACCCTTCTCAAACATCTTTTATTTTCTCTGTGGCAGAGAGTGTAACCACTGGAGGAAGTACTGTACCTCAACTGCTTCCACACCGGATGTCTTGCAATGTTTCAAGTTTTGTACAGTATTTGAATTGGACTTCAAATTTAAAGGATTTTTAAGAAACATGTTTCATTGCTGACAAAAGCCACACTTAAGACATGTTATAAAATCAATGTCCTGAAAGGAAGATAAGCTTGATCTATACTTTTAAATTTAGGGTTTTGTTGTATGATATCACACAGAGCTGCTGTAGTTCTGCAGATCATGTAAGCATAGGCCAGATTTCAGTGTTTTTTATGATGTCCTTAAGGTTCATGTGTTGGTTGATGGAGATATTGCTCATGTTTTATTTCTCAGGGACGAAGTAATGCCTTAAATGGACTAAGGCCCAGACATTTTTATTCATTGAACGAGCTATAGTATAAGTATGCAGTTAAAGTAAATTTAATTGGCATTCCTAGTACCTGCATGCCTCTTGTTGACTGCTGAATAAGCTATCGATTTGGCTCTGGTCCTGTCTGCTTGTAAAGCTGTTGCTTTTGAAACAGTTGAGGTCCTTTCTTTTAGTGAAAAGGGACATTGCCAGACGTTGGGCGTTGCCAGGTTTTATAAATCAGAATATGCGGAGTTGTTACTGGGTCTTTGAGATGTTTGACATCTAATTTACATATTCAGATTGCATTTTAAGCATCAAAAAGAAACTTTTAAATTATAATTTTTTGTGATATTTGAAAGGTTGGAATGTATTTTTATGAAAACTTTTACTCCCCCCACTGCAATACAGCAAAACATAATGAGATGCAGTTGGCCCTTATTCTTTTAATACAGAAGATATCCACAATGTTTGTTTAGGGAAGCCCATTGAGGCATATTGTGACCTAATATGGTATTGGGAAATATTGTCTTAATGCTGTTTATTAGAAACATGATGGCGTTATTGACATTGTTAATGTTGTATGTAGCATTAGAGCACAATGCTTAGAAGTATAATAGCTGTGTTCCATAGACTAAATGTATCGGATAATGTTTAAAATAAAAGTTGTGCCCTTATGTTTATCTGTGTAATATCTACTGTTATAACAATGTTGGATCCATTTGCACACTCAAATACATCATGTGGTTAACACTGGTGTGTTTAGCACTGCCTCTCTGCTTGTGACGATGCCACCTGGAGAGTCTGTGTGTGAAGCCGAAGCATTTCTGTTTTGCATTCTGTCCTTCTGTGTGTCTGCTTTGCCTCACTGTCTCCCAGTTTATCTCCTCTTGCTCTCCTTAAGCACCTTTTTTGCTTTCTTACTCTCTCAGACAGTCTTTCAGTCTCCCTGTGTGGTGGGGAAAGGTCATGCTGACCTAGATTTGCTGGGTCTCTGTTGGTGCACTCGATGGCCCCTCTGCCTCAGACTTCTGGCACACACCAAGAGGAACCTTATTATTCAACCGCACAGACAAGGAGAAGCATAGAAAGAGGGCCTGAAGTGGGGCTGGATTATATATTGTTTAATTGCTGTAGTGATGATAAACTTGCTGCAGCACAAATACTACAGCAGGCTGAAATATGCAAATAAACCCTTTAATCAGTCCAAATGCTTTTTGGTGTGCAGTAAGTATTTTGATCAGTTGCTGTTTCACAGCTTTTTGTTGGCTGTATTGATGAATTGAGGTTGTCCTGTAATATGTTAAAACAATGCAAAGTAATTCAGGCTGCTCTTTACTCTCTAACGCCTATATGCTTCATTATCAACAACACAGGATTCACCAATGTAATCACAATACAACTAATCAGTCCATAAATGGCCTCGCAGCTTTTGAATTTTATGTAGAAAAGCTAAACACAGGGCTTGTGTATCTGTGTATTTTTGTGTATCGGTAGAGACTAAGTGAGGACATTGGATTAAGTTTGTGAAATTGAAAGAGACAGTAAGGCAGATATCCCTAAAGTGGCTCTGTCTATAGGAATGTTCACAGCTGAGGTAAATGGTATGCTTTGGTTTGGGGATCCAACTAACTGCATTAGTGCTGTTTCGGGGAAACTAACGGGGGAGACTTCATTAGATTAAAGCCAGGCCTGAATCTAATTACAAGGCAGATTTGCTTGCCTCTATGCCCTCGCTGTATGCACAGCCCGCTGTAATCTGTCAATACGCACATGTTTCAGTTTCACAATTACTAGAATCATAGGTGATCCAAAGTTGGTTGACCTGAGAATATATATTTCTCAGTTAGGTGTTCTGTTAATCATTCATGACCTGAGAATATCATATCATTGAGTAGAAACACGTTTTTATGCGTGTATATATATATATATATAATTAATATTTATATTAGGGCTCTTACGAATGCCATTTTTTGAGCTTCGAATATTCGGTAGTGAAAAACATCGAATACTAGAGGCTTCGGTGGGAGGATGGATTAAAAAATCCATATTTTCAAAGTAGAATTATAAGTAAACAAACCGCTAAACACAGCTATTCTTTTTCTGCCTCGATAGCCACATGGCTAACCAGATAGCATTTCACAAAAAGCACACACAAACCATCACACAAGTCTCACTCAAAACTCTCACACAAACATCTAAAAATCAACTCGAATGCATTTTTCCACCACCAGCCAGGTGTAAACACTGGCGACGAAGTGCAAAATAAACCCTTTATCTTACTTTTCCACAGTACACCGCGTAGCTTCTGGGTGCGACTCTCTTGGTCCGTCATTTTAAAAGTAAGTTTTTACTTGTCCGAGCTGCGGGGAGAAATGCACGTTAGACCCGGAGCGCATTTTAATACTCTGCAGCTCCGTTAAAGACAGACGTGCATTTTAATGCTCGCCGTGTCTAACCGTTTACGGCTAATGCCTCCGGAGGTCGAAGGGGTTGTTGGAAAGGTCTCCTGGATGTCTATTTTACTGTGAATTTTGAGGCGGATTGGTGCCTATTTAGTGGATCTATGCGGTTCGGAAATCCTGGGGGTCAAAAATAATGGAATATCCAGGTGATATCTGCCACACCCCCTTGTACTTGTGCTGGGTTGCTGAGCTCTGTGCCCAAACATAAACCCTACAGGAGGATGAAGGGGTGGTACGGACAAAACCTGAATGTTTTGGAGCAGTATATACATTTAAATGCATTTTTGTGCTAAATTATTAAGAAAAATATAATTTGCTAATTTGTAACAAAAATATTAATGGTAATTCAGCTACATTTCCATATAAAAACAGCTCTAAATGTTATGTACGTTGGAGAGAAAGTATGTCTTGGGATGGTGAAATACCGCGGTACTCGGAGGTGGGAGGTTTGAAAGTATCCAGTCTTATTATTTATCCTTGCTGCTGATTGCCCGCTGCCCTGTGATGCTGGAGTCCAGAATTTCCCCTGTGGAGCATCTCCAGTGTTCTCGTCTTTTTTGTTTCTTTTTAAAGCCCTTTAACATCGGTATTTACATTCTAGCACTGCGGTAGTTCAGTGTACGCTGTACAGTACAAATACAGGCCTTTAAGGCTAATGTGTTGAAATTGAGAGCATATCTGAGGGTATGTTTATGGTTTACACTTGGTTTACAAAATAGGCATTTTTAGGCCTAAAAATGAAGCTGAGCCCTAAATTGATATTACTTGACCCTTAAAGAAAATGTAAGGGTAAACCTGTATTCGTATAAATCCGCAATGGGCTGAAACAGTGACTGCTGATACACGTTAAAGTGTGTGTTTGTGTGTCTGTGTGTAAAAGGGCTTTCTAACATTGATGATAGTTCAGTGTTTAGATGTCCAGACTATAAGTAAAACACTTGATCCATTGAGCGGTATTGGAAGTTATTTAATAGTTTCTTACCCTATACTCTGCCCTCACTCGTGTGGTAATAGCACTCTTAAGTCTGTTTCAGGCGTATGTGAGTGAAACTTAGGATTTCACTGACGACACACTGGCCCACTTCCTTAGCCAGCTCATGGCTCCAGCACAAGACCCTGTGGATTTATCCCAGTGCCTCAGGTCAGGCACTCAGCTCACACTCTGTTCTCTTCCCTGTTCCCTTCTGCTAGGTGCTCTGTTCGAACCTTCTTTTTGATTGTTCTGCCGTTCTATGGTCTTTTAGCTTCTTAAATTGTATTCTGCTGTCCATTTAAGTGTGATGCTGATTATGATCAAGCCATTTGATTAATTTGTGTTTGCCTATTATCTCAATTTATTTATTATGCTTTTGGGAGAGCTTGCAAGTAACGCTGGCCAGCCAGCTTTGTCACTTTTTACAGCTGTCCATTACTTTGTTGTAGCAGCTTAATTTATAATAAATCAGATATAAGGATATATGAGCAGTATGGAGTTCCAAAGTATCTAGGTGGAATAAATCAATGTGTGTAATCTGTAGAACCATGCAATGTGACGACAGAGAGCGTGAAATTTATTTTTCACAAACTGTTTAATCACATGACACAGTAAATGAACAAGAGCAATGCACTTATTAAACTATATTCTAGACTATCTAAATTTTTAAAATGCATCACTAACCACATTTAGAACTGCCTAACCAATAAAGCTAAATCCGGTGAAATGGCCTGAAGTCATTCACTCGGATGACTGTGCATGGTAGTGGTTGATCTGTGGTTCGCCAGCTTCATATGACACAGTTTACACTGTACTTCATTGGCATTTAACGCAAACGAATCCCATACGTAACTCTTTACTAGCCTTAGGTCTCTGCATTATTCATGCCGCACAGTAATATTCACCCCTAATATTTATAATATGATGTTTCAAGAATTAAAGATGTTGAATAAGACATTATAGCTGTGAGATACTGGCAGTGGTGGAATGCAGATGTGCAGGCCAGCGATTTCATTATGACGCTGAAAATGGGGAAACAGATCATCGGATAAAGAGTCCATCCTCATCAAAACCCCTCCTGTCGATATAAGCTCATGCTGACTTTAGAGAAGCTGAATTTCATTCACATGAGTCTTTTCAAATTGCAGAGATTTTCTGCCTCTGTCCCATAAATTGTGAATAATGAGTTCTGATGAGTTGTGAAGTTCTTACCTTGTCCATGAAAAGTATGTCAGAAGTATACTTAAATTCTTAACAAAAGTAAAAATAAAATATTTAGATTGCACAAAACAATAAACTCTACAATGAGTATTATATGGGTACGTTCTTGGTGCTCATGCAGACAACTTTGACCATCAGACACTGCTGGAATTTGGTAAATCTTAGTCATTCCTGCTGTTAGTTGCAGCTGTTAAGCTGTAGATTCTCAGCTTGATGCAAGGACCAGACCCTGAGACCGTGGCATCGTCTGATGACCGATGGAGGAAGCACTGCAGGCGGTGTCGGAGAAGACAAAAGGCTACATGCTAAACCTGGACTAAAGGCTATCATCACCCTATGAGACCAGCTGTTTGTTCCATATATCTTTCTAATGTTTGCTCCCTTGATAACACAACGGACTAATATTACCTCAGACGGCAACTGACTACACAGTGTGAGGCATGGATGGCTGAAAGATGGCTAAACACATTCAGCTGCAGGGGATAATATAGTTTTTGTTGGGCTGTTTTTACATCATGTCATCTGCACTTATTCTCCTCCCCAAAGGTCATGATGAATTCATTTAAAAGATATAGGCCACCACAACTTTTTCAATAGAAATTCCAAAATTTTTATTCACCCAACTTTTGTATGAACTGTTCTAACAGCCTGTGTTTCCAAGCATTGGGCACTGCAGTTCTTTAAAACCATTGGGCTGGGGAAGTTGATGGTATAACAGACCAGTGAGTGAAGTAAAAGTAGCTGTGCCAAGTCAAGAAAACTGTGCAGGAGGCCTGTGGGTGTAACAGCTGGCAAACTGCATTTAAATAATTTCAAGGCCTTGCTGATGATGTAAACTCCCATTTTACTGACCATTCCGGTGCTATCGTTTCCTGAAGAAACATTTATCACATCATTTGAAGCTGAAGCCTTAATTGAAAATGTTTCTTTAGTGAATTGCCAATATTTTTCCTGTAATGCAAATGATGGCAGCAGTGATTATCCTAACCTCAGCCCAAAGGGGATGTGGCCAAGCCTGCAGGATATGAGAAACCACCTGTTTGAGAAAGGATTGAAACTGAGATAGAAAGCTAGCTAAACAGGTGAATGGAGATCATTTTATGTAGTTATACCAAACACCTGACCTGTGCAGTGTTAAAAAGATCCTCAAGCGTATATAAATTGGAAAGGAAGTGGCCTTCATTGAATTACTGTTTGTCCATGCTGATGGTGTGACAATCCTGTGCCCGTTGATGATTCTGTGGTTGATTTAGAGATTTTCAGTAAAACCCTGGATAGCAACAGGTCAGGACTGATGAAGTTGGGCACTAATTAAAATATCAGTTATCCATGGCTGTTTTTGGACTATTTGCGTAACTGTAATGGTAGTTTCTTCATTTCTAATTTCAACGCGATCGATTATTTTTTTGGACCGAAACTGAAAATTTACCAATAACTGAAACCAAAAACCAAAAGATTTGTACCAATAAATTGTGGGAAGCTTCATTTGTTGCTTCTCTCTCCCTCACTATTGTGCAGAGTCAGTGATGCTGCAGGATTGATACTGAACAGAATACTGATCAAAATATCAGCAAAAGTTATCCAATAATGCTTAATTTTCATCACAATGGCAAAGGATAATTTTATTTCCCAGGATTACTTTGAGGTACTTTATTCTACTTGACTTGTCTTTTTTTTACACTTATTAGCTTTCTCTAATCTCTCTGATTTGTTCTGTTTTCTCTAATCACTTTTTCCATTCTCTCACATTTCATATATCTCTCTCTCTCTCTCAGTACACAGAGAACATACACACTATGTTCATCCTTAATTGACAGTTCCGTCTGTTCCTAATTAATTTCATGGTATCATTGCATCGCATTGCTATGGTAGCAGATGGCTGTATCCTGAGGCCTTGTAGGATGGTACCAGAAACGGGTGGTATTGTGTGCATTGATTTCAGTTATTATAATTATAATCTAGCTCTGTTGGTAGTTTTTGGCATCTGTTGTATTTGATCAAATATATGATCCTGAATGTTGGTGGAAAAATATGCTTGATTGTGGGTGATGCCAAATCTGGGGATGTCCTTTCTTTTGACTAGTCACTATTGATTATTTGAGTAGTTGTGTAATGTATGGGCTGTTTTGATCTTTTTAAAATTAAACAGGCTTAAATGGCTGACATTATTATTCAGAATCTTTCAAATATTCAGTATACTTCAGTGAACAGATGCTGAATAAATTTATCTCCGGCTTCATCTAGCTCCAGATGCCACATGACCACTATAGTGAAACCTTGCTTCATAGAGCCATTTTCTATATGCATGCAAATGTTTTTACTTCTAAAACATGCAAGCACAAGCACACTTGCATTCCTAATATCCTGTTGGTGTGGGTTTCCTCTCATTTCAGTTGTAATGGGGCCCCATTGAGGGAAATCTTTACAGCTCTATAATGGTCTCCGCCTCAGATGCTTTGCCCACATGTTAATGCATTTCTGTGTTGTGGATTATAGTGGGTAATAATATTTGCAAGTTATTGCAAGCTCACTGTTCCTGTGAGTTTTGGAGAGTTATTTTAAAAGCGTATACAATTTTTAGTTATTACAGAATTGTAATTATTATGCTATATATATATTTAAAAAATTAAGCAAAATATATATATATGTAATTACCTACACATAACAATTTGTTTCCTACCAGTTTTGAAATTATTTTTATTTGGTCTGTTTGTGTTTCCTGTCAAAATAGGGTCAACTTAGGATTTAATCTTTTAAGAAAGCATGAATTAATGGACAAAATTGTTAACTGTAATAAATTTGGTTCTTAAGCTTATGGAAGCAGACATAATGATGGTGATCAGGGTTACCTTTTAAATACACACATTAGCCAAAGGCAGGTGAGAGCACTGTTGGTAATGGTGCTACTTCACCTGTAGTGGGTCATAGCATCATAATGCCTGACTAATTAAAACAGGCTTAAAAAAATGTTGATGTTATACTTTATTGTGCACTTTTGGTTTTAAACAAACCACCAAACAAAAAATATTACTCAACCCCAGAAATGGACTAATGAGGTTGTAAAAAAGCCATAATAAGCCATACAAATTTGAGGTGCATCTCCAGTAACGAGTATCTTCGATATTGAGTGTGAGAGTATTTTTTGAAAATAATGCCTTATGAATTAGAAAATAAAAAGCCTGCCCCTAAAAGTTAGGAGTTAGCTACTTCGTAAGGCTAAATGTATACAGGCACCTGACTAGGAAAACATTTCTAGCCTCCACTATTTTATGACGGTTTTCTACATTATTTTTCTGTGGGAATTTGTGCCCCTTCACATGTGAGGTTAGACACAGATGTTGGAAAAGAAAGCCAGGCCTGTAAGTGATGATTCAGTTCATGCCAAATGTGTTCATTTGGGTTGAAGTCAGGACTCTTTGCATGCCAGTGGAGTTCCTTTTTTGCATGTTTTTTGATTGATATTGCATTTGGTCATTTCATGAAGTATCAGGATCAATATATCTGCATGCCAAGCCAATCATGTTACAGTCAAACGGATAGCCTGTATCGTTATTCGTCCTTCACCAAAGCTTCCTCTTTGCACTGTGCGTTCTGGTAGGTAGTGTTCTACTGGTATTCACCAAACCCAGATCTCTCCATCAGACTGGGACATAGTGAAGCATAATTAATCTCTGGAGAATGCATTCCTCTGTGTACTTCACACCACTCTAGCTGATGCTTGAAATCACATGTAGTGTTCTTGGCCATTGAAATCCACACAGCTGATACTACTTCCAGAGGTAATTTGAAACTCTGTAGTGAGTAATTGGATTTGCAAAGTTTAGCACTGTGGTTTTGTGTAATCTAGTTCATAGTTTACTTTTGTTGCTCTTAGATGCTGAATAATATTAGCACTTACAGCTGACTGGGGCAGATCTAGCTGGACAGTAATTTTCATCTTTAAAATGACTTTTTTTGAGATACAGGCGTTTTGTCCTGACGATGTTTGATTACCAGTGAGTCCCAGAAAAAGCTAATAAAGGTGTTAAGATGACAGAAATGTGACTCAACCATTTAAAGAACCTTGAGATAATTTTGTCCAAAGATAAAAGGTTCTGTTTTTTTCTATCAAATTGGTTCTGAAAGTAAAGTAGGACGTCTTGTAAAAATATAGAGCCATCAGCCTCTCACTGCTGAGCTGGGTCCCGGGAGGTGTGTTAAACTTTAACTGTCCTGACCTCTCTCAGTCTCTGTCTCTTTCAATCTCTGGGTTATTGCAGAGAAGCTTGGCCTTTACCTCTTCTTATTGACACACAAAGCTGCACTCCTGGACACTGCGCTCTGTTTATTCTTTGGTGGCTCTTAACTCGTGTCAGCTGTGTCATGCAGGCCTTTTCCTAGCAGGGGTTACTAAGCTATTCACCTGGGCTTTGGGCTGTGGTCTAGAGACACGTCCAAAAATAGTCCTGTGACGAACATTACATTCATGGCGAGCTGAAGTGTGTTTACGTTCACAATGAGTGGAAAAGAATAGAGATCATCAAGGACACTGGGTGGTGGCAAAAAAGGCTGTGATAGCCTGCTGGGGAAAATGACTCAGTTTGTTTGCATAGATTTTGATAGGATGCCTGTTATGGTCTTGATATTTTAATTACTAATTAACTTATCATATACCAGATCTCAGTAAAACCTCATTTAACCATAATTTTATTCATAATTATTTGACAGTGACAGTGGGGACAAGAACATCTATAACATAACCTATTTATAGCTTTACAAGATACAAGACCAGTTCACTAAATCCATTTAACCAATGGTTTCTTGAATTAAGGCTTTGCCCGCAATCTTCTTTTTCTAACGAATAAAAGGTAAAGGTGTAGGTCGGTTCCTTTGTGAGTTTAGACTGGTTCGCTGAAATGCCTGCTGTGGAAAGCTAGTATTGCTGAGCTTTATGAGGATCTAAACATTTACTTGTGGTTTTTTTTTTGGTTTAGAATTCGCTCCAGAGAAATTTTAGGTGAGTCTGGGTGTCGTAAAACTTGAAAATAGACTGGCATGTTTTTCCTTCTCTCTCGTTCTGACTCCTTCATGGCCCTGAATGAGGCAGGCTGAAGGCATGTGACAATGAGAGGTCTCTCTTTCCTCTCGTGATTCATCTGTGAGCTGTATTGATGACTACCCCACCACAGTGCTCAGCGCAGGGGGCTCTGCTGGGGTCTGATCTGAGAGAACAGGCCTGTTTCACTGGGTAACAGCGTCCGAATGGCTGGTTTGTTGTTTATGATGGGGGGGGGGGGGGCACGTGAGTCCTGACAGGAACACATGAGGTTGAATCATTGGGTGCTGTGGCATTGTTCTCTTTCTGCGCTGGCTCACAGCAGAGGGGCTTTTCAGAGATGACTGGAATGGCTGACATTTAGGGTGTACTCGTATACACACATCTTTCATTCCTCCGCATTCTCCCCACATATGCTCCTGAGCCATGTGAGTGTGTTTGTGGTGGGACCACTCATATCCTGCTTAGGCCAAATTGAATAATAAACGATAATCACTGTTTTAGTGATGCCAATTTTCAGTTGATATCATGAATAATGGTCTGTTTATTACAATTGATCTGAAAATAGCAAACAGTGATGGGCCGGTCCATCTTTCTCCAGTTCCGTTCCGATTCACAACTGCCGATACTGATACAGAATAAAAAAAAAGTATATAATATATAATCTATTTTACATTAATAGAAATTGTGCTGTTTGTTAGTAAGGGTTCTAACACAGAATAAATAAATTACTAATCACTTATTAGAAGAGCCAAAAATATACACAACAGCACTGAATTCAAAGGCATTCTAAAAGTTTTGTCACTTCAGAAAAGGATAGCAGCAACAGCTGTAAAATTTTGTTAATGTCAAAAACATAATCTAGGCTGAATCATTTAAATAGTTTAAGTATTATGTACATTCTATCAGTAACTACTGTGTAGAATATAAAATGAAAAACTAATATTTTTTTAAGTATGAATTCGGAGCCACGGCAGGGCAGAGTGTAATCTCATCACTTCTGTATTTGAGATAGACCAGTCAAGATGGCTACCTTTAGTCTTGTCGTGTTTGAAGATATATAGGGAGAGGGGGAGGGAAAACCAGCCATACCAAACACACAAAATAGCCCCTGTAAGGACCCTAAAGAGGTCTTGAGGGAGAGTTAAGAGTCTTTTCTGATATCCCTTTCACTCTTTCGTTGACTACAGTAAATGTGTTGCATGTTTGGAAAATGTCAACGAGCGTCTGCTGCCTGTTGTCTTTTCCCCTGTTTGCTAGCATCTACTGGTACACTTCGTTGTGCGATCTCTGCAGGGACTTGATTAAATTAGTTGTATAGTACGATGCAACCGTATTGCCTCCCCTCGGCACGCTGGCTTTAGACACATTGCAAGTAGCCATCTTGCTTTTTGGGATTTCCAAATTGTAGTATCTCCTTATGAATGACATTATATTCAAATGAAGCACAAGCTGCGAACTGAAGTATAGAGATCGTGCCCGTCTAACTGATATCGCATTTACGGCTATATCATACCCGATACAATTTTCATATCGGATTGGGCCCCTCTCTATTTATTTTATGTTTCATTTTGAACATGCAAACATAAGAAATGGAGTATGCTGGCCATTAGATATGTTCTATCATTTTAACATGTTTTCTACTTTTCTTTTGCAACGGAGCTGCCTTGCATGTAATCTGATCATTGAACATTTAAATAGGGAATCTGCCAGATGAGTAGTGAGTAGGGTCAGTCTGTTAAAATGTGATCTAGTTTGAAATATGGTTTAGGTAAACTCGGGCACTTCAGCTGGGATGAGCTCACACTTTCCTGAAATTTAAAGGCCTAAAGATCTTTGCAGGGGATTTGGAGTGAGGGAACACTCCTTTCTTCTCATGGGGTGAATTTGAAACAGGACTTTTCCATCATGTCCTTTAAGCTTTCACTTCCTTATTTGGGCCGGAATAGCCAGCTTAGGCTTAACAGACTTGTAATCATTCTCTTTTGACCATTTATTTTCTTGAATTGCTTGCCTGCATAGAGGTTTTTCATACATGCATATACATTGTAGGACAGGATAAACAATTCACCACTACTATGTTCTGTAAACCACAGTCAAATAAATTTAACACAACTGTAGGAGTTAAATACGATTGTATGTCCAGTGTTTTTATGTTGTGACTCTGGTTTCACCTCCTTGCTCTATTTGGCTTCTCCAGTTGCCATGGAACATCAGCAGAGAACGCGATGCTGGGGAAAATTCCATTTGTGGAATCTGAAGAAGCTGCAGTTCTCCCTAGGAATACTTGGCATTCTTTCTTTCTGCCTTTCTGTCTCTTCGTATCTTTTCTGTCTTAAGGGCCTTCAGTTGCTTTAACTGGTCCTCTCTTTGTCAGGACTGTGGAGTGTCACTGGCTGTGACATCACTGGGCTACAGATGAGAGATGGTGTGTGTGTTTGTGTGTCTGTGTGTGTGTGTGTGTGTGTGTAGGAGGAGGGTTTGTCTGATAATGAGCATCTCAGTGGTGAGGTGGGGGATTCCTATAGGCCTCAGATCCTCAATGATATGAGAGAGGGATAAAGACAGACCCTTATCTGCCAGTGCTCTGCCTCCTGCTCCCCTCCCCCGCCTACAAACCGGCGCCTCAGGGATCATCTGAGCTTCTCATCTGTGTCACTCCTTCGGCCCAGATGTGACTTTAGAACACACACTTCATGAATAGCATGACACAGGGAGGCAGATATTTTACACTCACAGATTGACCCAATAATCAATGTTCCAATTGAAATATATTTGCAAAAATTTAATTACTGTTGTATGGCTTTGCAAAAACTGTTACGAAGTGATCCCTTGGGTTCACCTGACAGTACACCACATTAGAGCTCGACCGATATTGAATTTTACCGATAGCTAGGTTGGTCTGAACTTGCCGATAACCGATTAATTAACCGATAGTTTTTAAAATGTCTACTGCATTAAAAAAAACATAATAAAAACACAACACTTCATGTAAAATAGTACTGAACTTTATTACAAAAAAAACCCATTTCTGAATCATGAAAATATGCTATATGAAATAAATATGAATATGTTAATAAATATTGAGAAATTAAAGACATGCTTTCAAACTGAAACAAAAAAGTAACCTGGAAAAACTATCGGCGTGGATTTTTGCTGATAACCGATAGTTCCGGGAATCAACCATCGATGCCGATTAATCGGCAAAATCGATATATCGGTCGACCACTACACCACATAGTGTGAACAACGTGAAATTGTTGCTCTGCTTTTAACACATTCACGGTGTGAAGCAGGAGACCCTTGCTCAAGGGTATTTCAGTGATGACACTAGCAATGCTGGGATTCAAACCCACAGCCTTCTGATTGCAGGGGCAATGCCTTAACCACTAGACCACCAGCTACCTCATGAAGACATTTGATATCATTTTTATTTCTTAACTTGTACATTTGTTTGGTGTTTGTTCTTTTTCTTCCCTCACACATGTTAACCTGATGCCAAGTACAAGTGGAATGGGATATATTAGTGTACTTTAAAGCATGTCTGTACATGAAGATAGTCTGCTCCCTGCTACTATTGTTCTGGACAAGTTTTTCAATGCCAGTGAGGGTACACCTGTACCGACAAAAATGTTTTCCAGTTTTTTTAATGTTGGGTTGGGTTGGTAAAGTCTAAAGTCTAAGATTACAAACTGAGTGTTGTAGTGCCTTTTCTGAATTCTGATGGAATAATTACTATTAGATAGGCTTTTATAAGCTTGTGCCTTGTCTGTGTGTGTTTGTCTGTCATATTTTGTGTACTTTTGAAGCATTTACCTTTTGTGGTGTTTAGTCTGTAATCACATGTTCATTCAGCACTAAGCTACTAGTCCCTTTCTGATGAACACTGAAGATCATGCTAGTTAAACTTCAAAGGGGTCTAGCAGTGTAGCAGCTTTCTTGACCTGTGATGAGAGCAGGCTTTCTGCCCATGCACTTTGATGCCTGCTAGGAAAAGCATCTGTGAGTTTAGCCTTGCAAGGAATGGAGTGCCCTTGCTTTTATCCAGAGTCCACACACACACATGCATATATACGCACTAGGGATGCTCCGATCAGGATTTTTGCCACCGACACCGATTTTTTTGTCTAGGTGATAGGCTGATATTGATGCCGATTCTGATGCATTAAGTTTATATAACTGATATGTGAGCTCCCTGATCACCATTTCCTTTTTTCAGATAAAGTACTACTATAAATGTTGTCTTTATTTGTGTGCGAGTGTATGAGTTTTCTCCTGTTGTGTGTGTGTGTGTGTGTGTGTGTGTGTGTGTGTGTGTGTGTGTGTGTGTGTGTGTGTGTGTGTGTGT
>JBBKCR010000134.1:11563870-11586830 GCA_037577295.1 Ladigesia roloffi
GTCTGACGCCCATCCACTTCCATTAAATGACTACCAGACTGCTACAGCTAAAGCTAATAATCTGTGTTTGTGTTCTGGTGAGGAAACAAAGTGACCTTCAACTTGGATGCCCTGGGGGTAAGCAAATAAACATCAGATTTTCCTTTTGGGGTGAACTATCCCTTTAAGTGAATGGGGTTTTTTTCTAATATTTTTTATCAGTTTTATTTTTTTTTATAGGAAAAATTAGTCGGTTAACTACATTTAATGAGGCGACTGATATTTTAGAGCTAATATGAGATCATAATTGACAAAACTCAAAAGAAATACAAACACTTTTTTTCTAAACATTTTCTAAACAATTTTGTAACATTTTGGAAGTATGTTACAAAATGATTTAGTTTTGAGATTAAATGTGGTCATAGATAGATGGATAGATGGATAGATGGATGGATGGATGGATGGATGGATGGATGGATGGATGGATGGATGGATGGATGGATAGATGGATAGATGGATAGATGGATAGATAGATAGATAGATAGATAGATAGATAGATAGATAGATAGATAGAGCGCGAGAGAGCGCGAGAGAGCGCGAGAGAGCGCGAGAGAGCGCGAGAGAGCGAGAGATATGGCAACAAAAAAAATCACGATAATTTTTCCTGTATTGACCGATATCGATAATGATCAATATTAAAGTTCCTGTAATAATTAAAAAAAATTATAAAAAGTATAAATATAATTCTGTCCCGACAAACAGAATGAAAACATTAAAATAAATTCGGTATTATCTCCTCCTGTGTATTTAATACATTCTCCTCCTCCGCTTCACTCACCGGTGCGGCAGTGTTGCCCGACGTTTTTTTTCCAAATCAAGTCCACAATGCTAATGTTTACAGCATTGCCTCTTTAGGAGAGGAGGGGCAAAATTGTAACGTTGTCAGTGATTGGCTGTTATGCAAACCTAACGTGCTGCTCGATTGGCCCTTGTGCTGTCTGTATCAGCGCATGCTCTAAAACCGAACAAACTAGTTTGATCAAGTTTTATAGCTTGTGATATCATTGTGATAGTCTTCATTTTTTATCGAAAGCTGCAAATATCGTGGGTTTTTTTTGCTTTTGTCCACCACGCCTCCTCATCGATGTGCTGGGTTGCTAAGCATGAACTCCGCATGTGGACGAAGGGGCATGGAGGACATATTAACATAAATTTAGCTACATTTCTATATAAAAAGTATCTAAACATATTTTCGGGGTTTGGAATGTAGCCAATCTGAGAACATAATTTATTTCTCCTTGCTGCTGTGTGGCAGCTGCAGACCAGGGTCTCGGGTGTTCAGAACTGGAACATGTTTTCATGAAACATGCACTTGGTCAATTCTGTAGAAGCATCATCAATGTTTACAAACATTTAGCTCTTTCTTCCATGTATTTTTTGCTGGATTTCTGGAGTTAGTAGTGCATTTTCTGAAATGATTATAGCCTCCACATGCTTGATCGACATTTTTCTGATTGCTTCAGAAGTCTGTGACAAGTGCCACTGCCACTGAACCTATGACCCTGCCTTAAGTGGGGTCAAATGGTTTGGAGTCTGCTGAGATGTCTGTATTATTAGTACACCTTGAGTTTTACCTATTATGAATTTAGAATTGTTTTAAGCGTTTGTATCTTTGTCCAACTGGAATTATTATTGAGCCAAATGGGCTCATTTAAATGCTTTCCCACAATTAGATGCGTATGACAGATGCCAAGGCCATTTGTCGGATTTTAATGTTTAAATGGCTTTCGGTTCGCTTCTTCAGTTAAATAATCTGCTTGTCTCCAAACAATATGACCGATATCCCGCACATAGTTTGGACAGTGGCCATTTGACTATTGACTATTGACCATGGCTGCTGATTACACAATCAAACCCCTCAGTCTGAGTGACAGCTGGGAGCTGCACTCCTCCCATTCTCTAAGGGCCCTGAGAGTGTGTGCGCATACATATGTATTTTTAGTCAGTTTAATTTGTTGTTGCCTTTTTTGTAGTGACATGATTTACTGGTAGTGGAGCTCACAAAAGCATCTGGCTGTTGGGGCTAGACTACAAGAATTAATAATCGATGATCCATGGCAGGCAACACCTGTCGAGATTAGTTCAAATAGAATTGAAAGCGGGCTACCTGGGCCTAATTCATATATAACAGCATTTGTACTAATGTAATTGTATACATAGAACTAGACTGCTGTACAGCCAGTTGCCTGTGCTGCAGGATTCCTCCATTATGACCCACTGTCTGAGGGGAAAAGTCTGAGCATTTTTCCATTCGGTTTAAATGTGCTGAACATTGGGAAAGGTTGTAAAAACATGAAAATGCACTTCTTGGTTTCCCACAGATATCTGTAGCTGAATCCCACTGTTCCACGGCCATAATGGTTTAGACAATTTCTTTCTTCAGATGTGCAGCAGCTGGCTACTTTTTCGCTTGTTTTTAGCATTTGTTTTTATGTAGTATATATTATTCCTTTTTTTTTTTTTACAAAAGATTGTAGGTTTGTCCACGTTAGCATGTATGTAAGCAGTTGTTATGGAACTGTCAACAGGCAGCTGTCTCCATTGGAGAGCAGTGGGCCTGCAGCTGGTTGGCCTTGGTCTTGCTTCCCCAGCAACGACACACACTCCTCCCACCCCCTCCTTCTCACCCCCTCCCTATCTCTCATCTCTCTCATAATGCATCCATTTCCTTCTTCTTTTCCCCTTCTATTTCCTTCCTTTGTAATGGCCACTGAACATTCATCAATGAACCCCCACCCCACCAGAGTAGCCCCCCCATCCCCCATCCTCTGTATTCCATCCTTTTTCTCTTTCACATTGAGTGCCTTATTTCCTCCTGAACTGCACTTCTTCCCATCTGTCATCCCTTTCTCATATTTCTAGGGAGTAGCAGTTGCTTATGGCTTTGTTGTTGCTGTTTAAAATCTAATCTTAAAACTACCATAACTTTTAGAAGCATTAAAGGCCTCAGATGTCTGACTTTTATTCATCACCATTATGTATGTATTTGTCATATTAGTTTTCATTTCTTTTTTAAATGATAGTATAAAACACACACACACACATACTTCTCAGATTGCTTTTTCGGCATAGTCCCTAAGAACAGTCACTCAAAATCCAGCTCTTTTGAAATTCTAGTTTTTCTTGGTACATTTCACTTCTATTTCTTTTTTTTTTAATTTGAACAGTGAATATCTGTTCATGTTTTAGCAAATTCCAAGGACATGGCTGTAACATTGAAATAGATGCCTATGCATTGCAAAGTAAAATGATGTACTTTGAGAGGGAAAACCGTAGTCTCTTGTGAGGGCCACTCCGAATAGAAGATCAGAGCCATTCAGATTTACTGTGACTTTTGTTCTCAAATTAGCTGATGACCTTCACCAAAGCCTACAGTACTGATCCAAATGTATTATCTCTTAATATACCCCAATATACAATAAGAGATTACCTCGAAACTGATTATGGCCCTGTGTGCTAGCTTAACTGATGATGCTATTTTCTATAAGCAGGACATGTAAAGATGAGAACTCTATATCCCTGTGTTGAAGTTTTTTAGGTTTTGGGCAATTCCTAAACAGGCAGGTGGTTGTCGCAGTGTATGGACTAGTTATTTTTGCTTCAGTGTTTTAACGCTGTTGTCTCCAAAGAAGCCCTCTAAGCTATCAAAGTTTTTACTGTGTTTTGTGAACACCGTGGCCAAGCACAGTGTTAAAATGCAGTTGTGGTTCTTTCCTCATCTGAGCAGCAGAACAGTATTTCTTGGGCGCTGAACAGAAATAGTCACATGCCGGGGGAAAACAAACATACACACACAGACAGACACATAGACAAACACCTCCACCCTGCCATTACATCATCCAGCTGCAGGAGAGATCACCTTGTTTGTTCTACTTACCACAGTCTCGCTCGCTCAATCCAACACACTTTCCCTGAAGGGGAGACTAAGCTCTTGTTTTCTCCACCCATGATACTGTCACCGACAGACACACACAAACACACACATGCATGCACACACAAGACACTGATCCTATTCTTTAGTTAATTTCACTGTCATCTATTCTGAGTAATTGCTTGTATCATAAAATTGTGATCTGATGGTGTGAAATTTGTAAGGCAAGAACTGCCATTTGATCATATCTACCGTTATTCAACATTCAGTATTCACTAGTGGTACACCAGATCACTGTTGATCCATGATCCGAACTGAACTCTCTTTTCAGTTTGGCATGCATGTCATACGAAGATTCGTAAAAAAATTCCTTTGTGTGGTGCATGTGTCATTGTGTCAAGAGATAGCGGTCCAAGTGGAGGTGCAGATGAGCTTGAGAAACCTCCTGCATCATGTAGATCTCGCGTGTGGGAGCATTTTGGCTTCTCCCTGGGAAAATTTTGGTGGATAAATGGTGGATAAAACCACCACAGTTTGTGGACAGTGTGGCACGAGGAAGCCGTATGAGACTAGGCAACAGGTTGGGCATGGCCACATTTGCAACAACATCATCCTGGTGTTAACAGTAGATTTCAGACCGAAGGCGGCATGTGCTACGCTTGCTGCAAGGCTAGCGCCTTCTCTCAAAAAACAGCGTGCTGTGCTTAATGTGCGCCGCACTTGCCGCGGGGCTCAGCTCAAGAAAGTGGGCATGGTTTTCTAAACTGTTTTTTGTTGTCCTGGCGGTGGGTCACTATAATCAGCCCTGTTAGCACTAGCTCTGTTGGCAAGAAGAAAGATCAGCCTGTGGGTGCATGAGATTTAAAAAAAAACCCACTGAATTAATCATATGAAAGACTGGTCAAGAAGGTTTTTACATTTGTAGTTAAACGAAGTTCATCCCTTCTGTTTATAGTCTTATTTTGATCTCAACAAGTTGGTAAAATCGCTTTACAAGAAGAAAATAGATTGTCTGTGCTATCAGAGTTGAATAATGACTAATAATAATAAATACGCGTGCAAGCCATAGAAAATAATTGGTTTCAGAGCAAAGCGCAGCGCATGCCATGTTCAGTCTGAAAGCCCCTTAAGACGAAGTCTGTGCAAAAAACCCTGATATCTGTGTCATTTAAACAGCCTTTTGCTGCCCAGTCCAACCTGGCTAAAGTTATTACAAAAGTCCTTATCCCGTTGCACGCCCATATCAAAAGCCAAGGGCTAAACTGTAACAGGCATCTTCTGTTGCCCAAACTACAAACAGGTGGACCTCCAAGGCAACAGCAAGCTACATGACCGGGACCGCTCATTACAAAACAGTGAACTAGCAGATAGCGGAGCCCTGTACTGCAGACACACCCCTTTGTGAAAATCTCCTCAAAAATGTAGACATCCTTGTCTGTTTAGGAAAAAAAAAATTAAAGTTCTAAGCGCACGTCTGCTTTGCTTTTTTCTTCTGTTTTGATGATGTGTATATAATGTGATGTGGTTCTCTGTCAAACATTCCTTCAGTATCTCACTATGGGAATCGCCTCAGGCGTGGCCAATCCTGGAAGCACCAATTGCACTCTTCTGTCGGTTGACAGACTAATCACGACAGTGTTGCGGAAGTCCCGCCTCCCCCTATATATATCACTGCATGAAGGTCCCACCTCATTCTCATTCTCTTCCCCGTGAAGATTTCTTGGAAGCTTGTTTGTCTTCTGTACCCCCTTTTCTGAATGAGCTGCTTAACCATTCTTAGACAAGCCGTCAAGGTACTTTGCCGATCGCAGCTTTTTCTGAAAGCAGTGGGTCATCTCTTTCACTTTCAAAGTAAAAGTTACTGCTAAAAGACTATGTCCGAATTAACGTGTTATGACGAATTCCCTTGTCAGTCTTTCTAAGCAACATATTGTGTTGAGCTTAGCAGCAATGGCAAGTACTAGTTCTGCAAGCCAGGGTGCGAGGGGCAAAGACGCCCTGTGCCCTTGTGCTTGTGGGGCTATGATATTGCCCAAGGATACTCATCCCCTGTGCATTGTATGCCTGGGTGTGAAACGCACTCAGATGGCACTCAAGAACCCCGAGTGCTGTCCGCACTGTTCCCCCTTCCCGTCAAGGGTTCTGGAGAAAAGAGTGCGTTTGGCAGCCGCTAATAAGGCTGATCCCTCTCTTTCCCCTCCAACCATGGTGGAGACAAAACAGCCCCCTGTGTCATGCAGCTGGGACGATTTTATGGACGAAGTGTCCCCCAAGCTTCCTCCTCTTTTCCCAATCCTGGCAGAGGAAAGTGAGGAAGAGGAGGGCGATGACGATCACTCATCTGTTGGAGGAGGATTGGGAGGAGGAGGATGATGACGCAACCCTACCGTCAACACCATTTGGCCAGGAAGCGCGTTAAGCGAGGGTTCCCCAATCAGGGCTCAGGTGGAGCTTGACCTGCTCGAAATGTGCAGGAGGGCGGCGGCAAAACTTTATATCGATTGGCCGTTGCAGCAGGAGGGCCAAGGGATGGAGATGCTCCGGCTGTTAAACAGGTTATACCCGCAGTCCCTGCGTGCGTTTCAGAAATGAAGTGTTTTTGGGACAAAACGTTCTCGCTCAGGGTCCCTGTGAAAGGGTTTTCTAGATTGGATGTGCACAACATGGAGGAACTAGGGATGTCAAATCCTCCTCATTTTGAGCTGTCAATAGCACATCGTCTTAATCGTAATCGCAGGGCAGCCCTTTATTCTGCTTCAGCTTCATTGCCAGGACGTACTCAGCGCTTAACGGCCTGTTTTTCAGAAGATCTACCGTTCATCTGCATTGGCAGTGGGGCCACTGAACGCCACCTTACTTCTTACCGCTTATCAAGCAGAGATTATGGAGGAAATGGGGAGGCAAATAGATGCTGAGTCACCAAACCCAGCCCTTTGGGAAGAGATCTGCGTTATTGCGGATCTCAACCTGAGAACCTCTTGAGGTGCAGTCCAGAGCTGTGACCGCAGTACGGACTTGCTAGTGGTTGGTGAGCGAGCCCTCTAGTTGGGACTTTCAGGGCTGTCGGACAGAGAGAAGGTGGATTTCTTGAATGCCCTGGTGGAGCCCAAAGCCCTGTTTGGAGTACCATGCGCTAGCGGTGTGATCTGAAGAAGCAGGAGTGGGAAGCTTTCCAAGCTTGCCTCCCCCGAAAGCCCACTTTTAAGGGTCCTCCATCGACACGCCCTGGCATTGTTGCCCCTCTGAGGAGTGGTCAGCCAGCTTTCAGGAGCCCCAGGCGTCTTCAGTCTCAGCAGTGCCTCAGCAGTCTGACACACAGTCTAAGTCAGTGCAGCAAAAAAGGAAACCTTCCTTTTCAGCAGCTGCAGCTAGACATAGGCAGGCAAACCCTCAGGGAGGTAAGAAATGCCTGGCAACCTAGCCAGTCCTTGTGTTTTGGACAAAGGGACGAGCAACAGCACTCTTGGAGTATCTGTTGTTTTCCTCCCTCAAAAAGAGCAGTTAATTTCTCCATCCTGCCAAGAGAAGGCGTGGGACTCGGGAATTGTTCTCAGAAATGTCAAAAAGGCCTCTATTGACCAGTTCAGCTGTGGAGTTGACACCAGTTCACCCAGTGCCCCACAGAGAATTTATTTGCTGTCCACCTACAAGGTTGTCAAGAAAGGTGGAAAGCAGTTCATAAGAGAACATTGGTTGTGTGAAAATAAAAACATTCCCTGTGCATCGTGGCAGTGGGCCGAGGGCATAGCCGTTGAAAATAAAAACATGTGAAATCGCTGATTTCGGAGCTGCAATCCCCAGCTCTACAAGCGCTACAGCAGTCCACTTGCTGTTCGGGTGGAGAGCTAGCAATTACTGTTGTACCGCAGGAGGACAGTCATCAGGGCTTTTACTCCCGGTACTTTGTCATTCCCAAGCGAGGGGGAGGTCTCCGCCCCATTCTGGACTTGTGGATCCTCAACAAATATCTCAGAACATACAAGTTCAAGATGCCCACATTCAAAACGCTGTCACATTTTTTTCTCGAGAAAGACTGGTTCACTTCGGTCGATCTGGAAGATGCATATTTGCATATAAGCATCTACCCATTGGCATTCCCCAGGTTTGCCTATAAGGGCACAGCCTACACATTTAAGACTGTTCCGTTCAGTCTCTCATTGGCCCCTTGGACATTTTGCAGATGTATAGAAGCGGCTTTATCACCGCTGAGAACAGCAGGTCTCAGAGTGTCGGCTTATTTGGACAATCTCCTTCTTTGCGCTCCATCACGGCAGCAAGTGGAGACAGACGCGAAGATGCTCATGTCTCATTAGGAGAGCTTAGGCTTCAAGATAAACTAGCCAAAAGCCGCCTGGTGCCCTTGCAGGAAATCGTTTTTCTAGGCCTTAGACTGAACTCGAATCAGTATCAAGGGCCTCTGTCAGAGGAGCGCTTCAGTTTGATTAGCAGACGTCTCTCTCTTTTTAAAAAAGGGAGGAAAGTCCCATTCAGACTGTGCTTGCGCCTTCTGGGTGTAATGGCCTCAACAGTCTGCGAATGAGAGAGTTTCCAAATTGGACATCGGCATTACGCTCATGACCAAAACATCACCTCAACCGCAAAGAGATGGTGTCGTCACTTTGCGTGCGTGCTCTCAATTACTGGAAAAAAGCTTGTTCCTCGAATCCAGGACTTCTCTGGGAGCAGTTTCCATGAAGAATGTGGTAACTACGGATGCGTCAGTCCCAGGTTGCTGCTTTACGTGTTTACTCCCCCAAGTCTGATCATACCAACTCTAAGAAGGGTAAGAGATTACAGGCACACAATCATACTGATTGCCCCAAACTGGTCAAAGAAACGCAGGGACCTCCGTTTGCAGCTAAGCGGGGAGATATTCCACACCGCCCCAGACAGGGTTGCTCTTTGGGCTTGGTCTGTGAATGCGATGGGGTTGCCTTCGAGGGTGATTGAGACTATTCAGAACACGAGAGCTGCTTCAACGTGCTCTGCTTACGATACGAAATTTAACATTTTCGAGCAATGGTGTGCGCACAAGCGCATTGTTCCCTTTTTCTGTTCGGTGGCAGATGTGTTATGTTTCCTGCAAAAACTTTTGGATAAAGGCAGAGCTTTTTCCACCGTTAAGGTGTATCTTGCAGTGGTTTCTGCGTGTCATGTGGGACTAAATGATAACACTCTGGGTCGTCACCCGCTTGTATGCAGATTTATGAGAGGTGCACGTCGTTTGAATAGGGTCTCCAGGCCAATGATTCGGATGTGGGGCCTGTTTGTTCACCTTTTGAACCCATAGACAGCAGTGATCTGAAGCTCCTTTCGCTAAAGAGCGCATTGTTACTGGCTCTTTCAACTGCAAAACAGGTTAGTGAACTTCATGCATTGTCAGTTTATAACTCCTATATGCAGTTCACTATGGATTACTTGAGTGGAGTGGTTTTGAGAGACTGTCAGCTCTAGCCTATAATCAGGTGGATTTAGTGGCTTTTCATCCGCCGCCCTTTTCGTCACCAGAAGTAGAGCGGCTTCACTGTTTGTACCCTGTCCGTGCTTTGCGTTGCTATGTAAACAGAACTAAAGCACAGCGGAAGAGTAATCAGTTGTTTGTCTCATAAGGGTAGACCTATTTCTCACCAGCGCCTGTCCCACTGGATAGTAGAAGCTATTATAGTGGGTTATAACTGTATGTGTCCTTTAAAAGGGCTAAGAGCTCATAGCACCCAAGGTTTGGCCTCCTCGTGGGTGTGGTTTAAGGGCGTTTCAATTCGAGACATTTGTTCAGTGGCAAGCTGGGCTTCGCCTCTCACGTTTGTCAAGTTTTACAAGCTGGATGTTACGGAGCCGTCTTTGGCTCATTCCATTCTAAGTGTGTGAAGAAAAAAAAGACCACTCGTGTGGATGTTTTTGGTTTTCATATATCTCCACTATAATCTTTGAATGAAGTGGGGTTACATTCTTGTATCACACATCACTGAGTTGTTTGGCACGCCTGCTTCGGACAGCATATCTGCAATACGGGAGTTGTCTATATCACAGTGAGATACCGAAGGAATGTTTGAAAGAGAACTCACGTAACCGCCGTTCTCTGATAACATGAGTGAAGTATCTCACCACACTTCCCTCCTTGCAGTAGCATGGGGAAGAGATGCTGAGAATGAGGTAGGACCGTCATGCAGTGACATATATAGGGGGAGGCGGGACTCCGGCATCACTGTTGTGATGGTGCAATTGTTGCTTCCAGGATTGGTCACGCCCAAGGCGATTCCCATCGTGAGATACCTCACTCATGTTTATACCTTAAATTGCATTTTAAGTTGTTTTTGATTGAGTCCACATCAAAGTAAATAATTATCGTGCCCTATATTGCAAGCTAATTTGTTTTTATATAATTGTGTGGAATGAGTCTTGAGTTGAATGGGCAATAATACCTAAATAAATGAATGGAGAGTTAAATTTGACTTGTCTTTTTGCTTTTTTTGCTGATCCAAAAATTTATCCGATCCGTGACTTCAAACTGTGATCCGATTCAAACTGTGAGGTTTTTTTTAACTCGTTGCACCACTAGTATTCACAGTCTTCACTTTTAAGTGGGGAAATTTAACTTGATCATGCAGAATTTACGAACTCAATGTCTGAAACACAGCCTTAATCCAAAAATAGATGTACTGACTGAAAAAGGCCTGGAATTGAAATAAAAAAATATATATATTTTAAGTTACAGTTGCAGTATTGTTCAGAAGTTTTCCGCAAATTGTTGAGGTTGCCTTTAGTTTTGATCTATAAAAAGTAAAGAACTGTAACATTAGAAGTCACAAGTTGGCTTGTTGACTCCTAATTTGTATTTCTTTAAATATTGTTTTTGTATCGTTGCATTTAAAACAAAGAAATCAATATTGCGGTAATAATGTCTTTGCCTGTGAATGAGAATTGGTTCATTAGACCTGTGGGTACAGTAAGAGGCGCTATGGCACTGCAGAGTCCATCATGAGAGGATAACAGATGAGAGGGAGAGAAAGCGAGTGAGAGTGTAGGAGGACTTGGCTTGTCTTTCTGAACATATTTCATGTGCCATTAGCCTTACTGGAGTACGGGGGGTTTTTGAAGCTGTCATTGAAATAAATGACGTGAGCTGCATTCTGTACCCTTTAAAAGAGAGAAAGCATAGAGCAAGGAGAAATCATACGCACATATATTCTGTTGTGGATGAATCATGCTATATTATGGAATGTATACATTGCCGAGTAGATTTATTGTCCCAAGGACTTGCCCATAAACATATGCTTCCTACCATTTTTTTATGCATAAGTGTAGAAAATGACATTTTGATTGTTTATCCTTGTCTGAATATTTGACATGAGTCACAATTTAATCTCGGTCCAGACCTAAGCCTGCCAATCTGTGCCCAAAGCAAGCCTGCTAGCCAAGCATGACAGACCTTTCCAGATCACCCTTAACCAATTCAAGCCAATTTCAACTAGTGAATCATAAAAACAAGTGTTTGAACAGAAGCAAGGGTTCTGCCAGGTCACAGCTGAGCTTGTAGAGAAGTGTTTGAACCTTGTCCAAAGCCTGAGGTAGATTTAGCTTGGTATCTTGAAATAGAGGTAGATAATGTTGTTCTTTCAAACATGACATTTAATGACACGCTTTCTGTACTGCTGCAGTCCTGATCATGACACCATTCTGTACTTAAAATTCATGTGTCTTAAGGTCACAGGATTGGCTAGGATCTTCATAAACTGACTACATGATTTTTGTTTTTTCAGGATTCCGTAGGAATGAAGAGATGAAGGCAATGGAAGTTTTGCCTATTCTAAAGGAAAAAGTGGCCTTTTTATCAGGTGAGTGGTTTTGCTGATTTAATATAATACAGTGTAAGAGATTGGCACGTGAACTTACCAGATGACCCACTCATGATCTTTTCACGAGAAATTTTATAGTCGTCTATTCTAACAGTGGAAATTTTTTAATGGTTATTTCCAAATAACCATTATTTGATATCGGTGGGTCACGCCAAATGTTGGTATTTGATAGAGGTCTGCAATGGGGTGGGATGCCCTTGGGACCCACGGGATGCGGCACGGGTTCCCATTTGAGAGTATTTTGTGGGAGCGGGCGGGAGTAGAGCAATATGTTTACGGGAGCGGGACAAAGACATTGTTCTCTTGATTCCTGCAAAGTATACATTTTCCTTGAATACCTTTTACAGTTGGTTTGTATGTGGGGAACAACATATGTAGTAGGCGACCGAACTTACGGATGTTTGTGTTGCGCTGGAATCTCTGGGACTCCAGGCGGCAGAATGGAAGCACAATGAGCGTAATAAGCACTGACTGAGTTCAGAATAAACACGCGCTACAAATTTCAGTGTTTCCCTATATTTCTCTCATTTTGACTTTGAAATGTGTCTATTGAGCCTGCTTAGATAATTTTAATTCAGGTCTGTAGCCTAGTTAGAAACGTTGTTTGAGTCTGAGTCGTGCCCACATAATATAGCCAATGTTTCATAAAATCCTCTGTGGTAACAAATTCACTTGAAAGCATATTTAACAGGAGTGTGACGAGATCTCGTGGTACAGATTTGTCTCACGAGATGCGTCTGGTCTCGCGAGACCCAAATTACGTCCTCTTCCCGTTCAAGTTTTCAGTAAATAGCTGTGCAGATGAGCCTGCTGTCATTGTTACTGAGGCAGTCAAAGAACATTAAGAGTGGCATAGATCCACGGAACAAGCACTAATTCACATCAAACTTCAGTTAGATAGGGCTCGGTGAGACCTTTGCAAGTACCCCTCGGTTGCCATAATACCCCCTGAGTTGAAAGACGCTAAAATCGCAGTGTCCCATTACCAGCGGCAAAACTCAGAGGTGCATGCAGACACTTCCAACTGCAAGTTTTAAAATGATTTAATATTAAAATGGCCAAATTCAAATGTGATCTCTCTGGTAGGTAGATAGAGGTCTCTGTATCCTGAAGTTAAAAAACTCGCAGCGAGCCACCAAGGACAGGACTCACTCTAACGTTTTGTTTTATTAAATAAGACAGGGCTTATTTAATAAAACAATAATAAGGCTAGTTTCCATCACTCAAAGTTTTTGTTTGAAGTTTCTAATTACAGTAGTTAAATGGGCGATAACCTGCTGCTACTGCCGTCTTCTTTATCCACCTTCAATTAAATAACAGTTATTTCAAAATTATTTATAGGTCCAAGTCTGCTTAATTTAGTGCATGAGCAAAGGTTATTGTGTTTGGTCAGTTTAGGATTGTTGTGCACATGTTTGTTTGATGTGATGTGTTTCATCTTGGATTTGTTTGGAATGTGAGAGAATACCCCAGTTCTTATTAAATGTTTTTTTTTTCCTTATTGCTCAACTACTAAACTGAATAGAGTAGATTACACACACACACATTACAAGGCTAGGCTGTTGTAATGAATTTTATCATGTTCCACAAACCTGGCTCGCCAGCATCTCAGCACAAAGCCTACTCAATTGAGGTTTTCAAACATAGTATTCATTTTTAAAAAGTATCAAAAATTCTCATCTCGTCTCGTTCTCTTGAACTCAGTTTCGTGTCTCGTCTCGTGGGAAAAGCGTCTCGTCACACCCCTAATATTTAATATTTACACCCCTAATATTTAATATTTACATGCGGGCGGGAGCAGACGGAAATGTTATACATTTTTGCGGGAGCGGGACAGAATCTTGCGGAGCGGTATGAAAAATCAGTCCCGCGCGGACCTCTAGTTTATGATTATTTCATTAGGGTTCTTCAACCATTTCAAAATAGATAGGTCTTTGTTTTATATTTTATGTTATGTATAAATGCATTACTTAGACAAAAGTATTCTGGTGTCTGGACATTACACCAGCAGGGATTTCTAAGATGTTACATTCAAATACATACACTTTAATACGGAGCTGCTTTCCACTTTTCCTGTAACAGCTCTCCACTCTTCTTGGAAGACTTTCCACAAAATGTTGTGTTTCTGTTGGAGTTTGGGACAATTATTTCTTTAGAGCATTTATGATTTCGGGCACTGGTGTTGAAAGAGAAGCCTTGCTTGCCACCATTTTTCAGTTTATCCTAAAGGTGTTGGATAGGGTTGAGGTCAGTGCTCTGTCATACTATACTCATCCAGCCATGTCTTTATGGATCTTGCTTTGTGAACTGGTGCACAGTTGTGCTGTAAAAAAAAAAGGCATTTTCTAAATGTTGTCCACAATTTTGGAAGCATAGTGTTGTCCAAAATGTCTTGAAATGCTTGATTTTATACACCTGTTGCAATTGATAGGATTTAGACACTTGAATTCAAACATGAAGTGGTCTCAATACTTTTGTCAAGTATAAACTACTGGGAATTTAGTAAAACTATAGGCTGCCTTGAATACCTTTAGGAGGTGGTCTTTGTTGTAGTTCTGTTTATTTATTAATTTTTATAAGACTTGTGCTGTTCATCAGTCTGAGAGTTCAGAGTGCACTTACAGCAGCTCTGAGTCAGTAGCACTCCAGAGAGCTCTCCAAAGGTGTTTATACAGAAACTGATAAAAACAGACGAAAATTCATTTGCACCTTGCCCCTTCAAGTGAGTCCTTCATGCAACAAATCATGTATTAATTTATTCTGTCTTTCATGGTCAAAGTCTGTTTCATGTGCACCATTCCCTCCTTTCATCCTCATCTGATCTCTGGTCAATAATAAACTATATAGAGAAGTCTGCCAACATGTACTAACTAGTGGGTTTATGTAATAAAGCAAAAATAAGGTATATGTGAAAATGTTCGAGAAGGGCTTGTCTCCACTCATAGTTCATATTTTAAATTATAGTTTGGGCAGTCAATTCAGCATTAAATTGAGTGTGTTGTTTGCTACAGACCACTGAATGTAGCAGTCTGTACTTGTGCATGTTTTATAGAGGTTCACATTACATAATCCAGTATAATCAGTTGTATACTTCCACTCCATATGAGTCATATTACAAAGACTAAAAAAAAATGGTAAGAGGTTCATGTTTAATGTCAATGTTTCCTAGATGAAGTAAAGAGTTATTTTTTTCTTCATGCTTTGGGACTCTGCCCAATTCTTCCCATCTGCTTGAGTTACTGGACATGCACCTTCAATTAACAGTGGGCTATATGGTTGCAAGAACAACACTCAGAAAAATATGTGCATGTCTGAACTAGCAAAGAACTTGAATTTTTGCTTCTGAAACTTTTGTGCAGCCACAAGCTAAAAGCCTTCTCCCATAATCCTCCAGTTATTGTATGATTTGTGAATTAGTATTTTAAACTAATTTAAATCATCCAATTTGTTTCGTTCAGTGTTGAATAATTATTTTGAATCAATAGTGTTTGATGTGGCATTACTGGCTTTTTTTCTTTTTTTCTTAGATGTCAGAAAATATAAGCACTGTCATATATCATAGTCATATATTTTTTACATGTTATCCACCACAGAAATAAGAAACATTCTGTTGTTACTTTGTCTGAGAGGGGATTGATTTTGGGCTGGAATGATTGAACCATAAACTGATAAATCTGTGGATCATTGATGATTTGATAATTATTATCTATTTGTGTCCGATGATGGGGCTGCAAAGCTTTTTCCACACAGAGCAGTAGTTTGTTTTCCTTTTCATCTTAAGTAAAGCCTGCACTGGAATTCGCAGTCATGACTCAGAGTGCGCATGTTTACAATGGATCAAAGATGAAAAAAATTCCACCTATTCCTTAATATATAAATGATTGCAGCAGAAGATTGAAGTGGAACAACATCTCTGCCCTTGATTGCAAACTAGTACCACCCCTGTTATATGACTGCACATGGTTCTGTTCATTAGTATGATTGGTCCGGTCCTATGTAAGGTGGAATTAAGTGTATGATTCAACTACAATTTCCCATGGAATTTCACTGTATTGTCCTATGCCTGTAGATTTAGACACAAGGAACCTGCAGAAATCATTAAAAAAACTCTATACAAAGCAAAACATAAGAAATGAAACCTAAAATTCTTCATGTAGGAGAATATCCGGTCCCGTGTAAGGTAGAAATAAGGGTATTATCAAACTACAATTTCCCATGGAATTTTGCTGTATTGTCCTATGCCTGTAGATTTAGATACAAGAAGACTACAGAAATCATTAAAAAACCTGATACAAAGCAAAACATAAGTAAAGTAACCTAAAACTCTACTTGTAGGAGAATATATTTGGAATTGTGCCACTTTGATGATACTTTTCCACTTTTTAATCTCTCATGAGATACTGCTAAGCTTAAATTGAATAACATAAACTTCTGAGGTGAAGGGAAAGTTGCCTCTTGTGGTGTAAGATTGTTAGTGTTCAGGAGGTTATCTTTCTTTTTGTGTGTAGTACTTAATCCAGATTTCTTTGTGAAGTGATGACGCACACACACTTTTACATCCCCTTGTCCTGCTGGGCCAGCTGAATTAAGCTGAAGACAGGCAGTGGTGGTGCATAATTGTGCCCTCCAGCTCACCCATTGCAGTTAACACTGTTCTCCAATAGCCAAACACAAAGCATACAGTTTTAGAAGAATGGTCCAACTGGTTACTGTATTTTGATTGTGTTTTCTAGTCCCAGGCACTTGAGGGTGAAGGGTAATATGTTCATTGCGTCATGTCAGTAGAAACAGGTCATACATACTCAAGGTCATGAGACTAACACATAACCAGCACATGTGGACAACGGTCCCATAGAGATTGTCATTTAACAGTGGTGAAAACTTATTGTACACAGAAATAGAACTGAGTATTAAAACTACCCCTGTGTCTACGACTTATGAAAGGTAACAGCCAGTATAGCCCTGTGCAAAGACTAGGCGATTGCGCATCTCTCAAATGTGGTTATGTTTTTTGTTCTTCATGCCAGGGGGATAAGATGGTTGATCCTATTAAGCGTACACTCAATTAGAGGGTTTCAGCACTTTCTTGCCTGGGAAAATCCACTGGGATGGCCTTGCAGGCCTGATTCGTTACGATCGAGTCAGTGCACTTTACTGAGTCTGTCTGCTGAGCACTGTGTTTTTAAATGGGTGCGGAGGAACAACAGAAGGGATTAATGCCCAGAGAAAGTGGGGAAAAAATTTCGCCTTCCCCTCCTCTGCATCCTGTAGCTTGTTGTTTGGCTGATGATAAACTGATGCAGATGTTGTTAAAACATGCTGTCACAGCGATGGTTTATTCTTTTTCATAAGCCTTGTGTGCAACACTGCATTACTGACCACAAACTAATGCTAACGCTGAGCTGGACAGTTGTACTGGAGCAGTGGGAGTTTTCTCCTACAGGTTGTGCGTTCCACAGTTTGATAAAGGCATCGATGGTGCAGTCCGGTAGGAGTGTGTGCACACGCCTCTCTGCCAGCCAAGCACAATTTTTCTTCGTTTTCCCTTTGCTTAAATTACTAATTTTTGAGCTTTGTCCTTTTCAGAACTGACTGATTAGATAGAAATATCCATTTGCACACAGACACCAGCTAAATAGACAGCAAACGGGTGCACAGTGTTATCCTACAGGTTTGTGTTTAACAGTTTAATAAAGGCATCAATGGTAGGCCTGTAACGCTAACACATTTTGCTGGATGTATAATATTTCTCAATCAGTTTATCAGGATAACATCTATATCAGGATAACAGTTATTAACAGAAATTACAGTTAGGGATGTCTGTTTTTGGTTTAGTTTTTCCCAGGAAAACACAGATTGTTTCTGTTGTTTTTTAGCTTTTGTTCCTGAACATGCCTTCTAGTGCTACTGTAGGAATATAATGCAGGAATTAAAAGCACTTGCCTCTAGCACTCATTATTACTGTTAACTCAGTTGAAGCTGTGTTTGCAGTCAGGTTCAGTGTGTGTAGTTTGAGCATGTGGGCACTTCAGTTGGATAAACATGGATCAGAAAGTGAAGGTAGATGTAAGAAACTCTTATTGTTTTTTCCTTCTTCAAAACTGTTTGCAGAGAGCCCCCTTTTAGGGCAGAAACATGAGAATCTAGACCATCACAAAATATGCACATGTATTATGAACCTACATCATGTTAAAGATATGTGCATAGTGTGAAATCATGGCGTGACACACCCTCACATACCAGCATCCATTCCTCTGGGTGTGTAAGTGGCAAATGGTAAAGTGCTTGTAATAATGTATGAAATTGCTGAGCTGGGCCTCTTGATGGAATGTACATGGATGGTCACACGAGCAGAGGTCTGACCATTTCTCTGCCTCCTAATCCCTCTTTATGTCCACCAGGTGGCAGAGACAAGCGCGGTGGTCCAGTCTTAACATTCCCCTCACGTACTAATCATGACCGAATACGACAGGAGGACCTGCGCAGACTCCTCGCCTATCTCGCTGGCATCCCCAGGTAAACCCCAACCACACACACACACACACACACACACACACATGCACGCGTGTGCGCACACGCCTCTCAGCCAGCCAATCACAATTTTTTTTCATGTTCCCTTTGCTGAAATCACTCGTTTTTGAGCATTGTCCTTTTCAGAACTTACTGATTAGATAGAAATATCCATTTGCAAGCAGACACCAGCAAATAGACAGCAAATTGGTGCACAGTGTTGTACACCCCACATGGTCCTGGTGTAGCCCTACAGTGTAGCTAACTAATGCTTCAATTAATGCCCAGGCTTCACAAACACTACACTTGTGTATGCAAATAAATGCTTGATGATACACTTCACATTTTACTGATATGCTAATTATAAAAGAAAAATATCACAAGCCTTTTCTGAATGCATCTACACAATATCTTATCCAATTTCATTACATTTCATTTTACAGTGTAGGCTCTTGGGACAGAATGTCCTTTATTGTACCTTTGATCAACTTAATGGATTAGCAGATCACCAGTATGATTCAAGTTTCTCGCTCTACTGGAGGCTTGCTTGTATTAAACAGGTGGAGGAATACCGTGATTCGGATAAAGTGAGGTTGGAAGATAATGTAAAATTAAATAATAAAGGAATAACGGCTATTTTTGTCCAAAAAATACAATACTGGACACACACTGTGCTAAACTAAATGTAAGTAAACTGCGTTGGTCCTTATTTTCCTGTAAGATTGTCATTTTTCTTTCCGTACTGGTGATATTCATGATGTAATTATCATGCATGGGATGTGTTCTTACAGTGTTTTGTTTGTTGAGCTGGAATTATTTTATCTCTGTCATGGTATATGTTATATTTATGGTGGGGGTTTTTTTGGCGGACTATTTTAGCTTCTGCAGTATAGAGGGTTTTGTAGTATTCTTGTTTGGTCTCTGTTTGTTCTTGTTTGTGGTTCTGTTTATCCTGTTACTTATGGTGGAGAAGTGTGACACCTGACACAGAGAGACAAGACTAACAGAACTGGAAAGAGAGGGAGCGAGGGTGAGTGGGAGCGTGGGCCAGATTCTAGAAAACCGGTTCAGATTTTGCCAACAGACCTTCCTCCTCCTCCTCCACATCATCACTTTCTCCTCTCAGCTCCATCCACTGCACCCACACAGTCACACCAAAGAGAGAGAGAGTGAGAGAGAGAGGGAGGGAGTGCAGGAAGGAGAGCAAGAGCTGGAGTCTCAGAGCAGATCGCATAACGAGAGCGAGAGAGCAAGCTGCACAGAGCTGGAGAGTGGCAGAGAGAGATGGGGAGGGAGGGCGAGTGAGCATGTAAGTGGGTGGGAAAGAGAGAGATAGAATGAGAGCACAAGCGGAAAACAGTGTTGCAGTAACACAGGCTGCATGTGCATCTGCTGGTGGTGTGTGTATGGAGCTCGGCTCGTTATCACATAACGACCGACGTGTCCGTGCACATCTAAGGAGCAGATTGACAGGTAGATGTCGTGTTAACTGGTCCAGCCTGCAGTCAAGAGATACAGAGTGACAAGAAGCGGACAGACGCGCTAGTTAGTTAAACTGACAGACAGACAAACAAACCGACAGAAGGTACTGAAGGCCTTCGCCAGCTGTTCATTTGTCTCATGCTCATTAGCTGCATCCTGAAGCTGTCTGGCATGGGTAAGCAATACACTCTTCTCTCTGACTGCGGTTCAGTATTTCTTTGCATTAATTGCCAATTGAGGAAAGAGGTTTTTCTTTGGTGTAAGCAATAGTTCACTGGTGCATATGCTTAATTGTTATCAAGTAAAATGGTGTATGCATTAAAACATAAACTGTCAGCATGTCTTTGGATCATATGCCAAATCTGATGAGGCATTTTAATTGTATCTCTCCTCAGCTGAGAGGATGCTGGATAGATTATGTAATGCAAAGAGGATTAACGCTCATGTTTTGTTCTCTCCATCTCCCTCCCTTTCCCCATCGCCATCTCTCTTATCTCGGCTCCCTTCTCCCTCTCTCCCTCTCTCCAGTGAGGATGTGTGTAAACATGGCTTCACAGTCATTGTGGACATGCGAGGCTCAAAGTGGGACTCCATCAAGCCTTTGCTGAAAATCCTGCAGGAGTCCTTCCCTTGCTGCATCCACGTCGCTCTCATCATTAAACCAGACAACTTCTGGCAGAAGCAGAGGACCAACTTTGGCAGCTCCAAGTTTGAGTTTGAGGTATGAGCCTTTTGTGTGCAGTTACTCAGAAGATGAACCAGACTTGCTTCTCTTGGGGGCTCATTCCACAGTGGTCTCTAGGCTGGAGAGTAAAGAACACATAGTGCACTTCATTAGTCAGAGCTACACTGGGCTCATTATTTGTCAAACATATGGTCTGAGAAAAAAAGGAAAAGATTCTGTCTTGTGCTTGTCCTGAGTGCTCAGCAATGCACAGAAACATAATCTCAGCTATTCTTGATGGCATTAATGGGTCCTTTCTTCTGAGTGATTTGTTTTTGTGCCTTAGGTTTACCATATTCCCTTCAGCTCTACTGCAGATGATTTAATGGAATTAACAAGATAAGGTTCTTGTGTTAAATGTATTGGTTACATGCAATCTTTGCCTTAAGGGTTGTCTTATAGCAAAATCTGTGCGCAAATCAATTTTTATGTTTCTTCTGTGCCGAAGAAGCTTTTTTGTAGATGTGGGCGGTTACATGTGTGTACTGTATTGTAGGCAGGGGAAGCTCTCGTTGCTGCGATGTAGGGGTGTGTGTGTGGGAGTATATATAGATTGTCAGTGTGTGTGCGCAGGTGTAGCTTCTCTATGCATTGTGCAAAATATGTATGCACAGATTAGGTACTAATGTGTGCATATTGTATGTTATTATGCATATTAGGTGTTGTTTTGTTGTGGTCAGCTGCTCTGCTTTTGTGTTTTCAGGATGAGGGTGTTTGTTTTTAGTCACGTCGGAAGACGTGTTTTGGAAAGCCAGCATCTTGCTGACCACAAAATAAAGGGATTTTACTAAAGGTCCACTTTTTGTGTAATTGTTTAATCTTCTTATGGGGCTAGGCAGAATGGGCACAAATAATCAAATGTCAGGATATTTTTAAATGTTCCCCATTTGATAAAGCATTGCAGTTTCTGCCAGGCATTGAAGGCAAGGGTTCACAAATGAATTGGAACTAATGCTGTATATAGTTTTTCACATCATATTGTATAATTAAATGCTTCCCTAACCATCCATTTTTCCTTTTTAAAGCAGACACCCATTTTGATTACCTTTAAAAAAAAAATAAAAAAAAAAGCTCATTTTAAGATACCATGCTAGACGGGGAAGCTAATATTTATTTTATAGTATGCAGTGTATGCACAGACACTCATTATCCATTTTGCTCAGTTTCTTGTCATTAAATTATTAAGCAGCAATATGTTGTGCAGCCTTGGTGAAGCCTACCCTATATTTTCTGTTTTGCTCTCGCAGCACAGTGTAGAGCAAATCTCAGATCTCTTAAAGAGGGGAGAGAGGTGACCCTGTGGTGCCCACTTTCTGTTTGTAATATTCTTATTTTGAGTCAACTAATTATGTGAGCTGAGTTGAGAGCAGAGCTATAAACAGCATGCTACAGCAAGTAGGTTAATTTTTTTTCTTTGTGAGGTTAGACTATGATGTGATTAGGAATATGACAGTACTGCAGCACTTTTAGGCTAGCAAGGCTAAGCTTGCAAAATTATTTATTATTATTTGTTATATTACTGTTCTTTAAGCGAATCAATTGTTTTCTGTTAGTCATGAGATTTCACTTACGAACAAGCAGGGTGTAATTGTGGTTTGTTTACTAGTAGACAAATGGTTGCTGAATACCTAATGTTAGTATTCTTTGTTATCACTACAGTCTGTTTAGTGTGCAAGTACACCACAGCGATTAACTTTGTTGTATGTTGGTACTAAATAGCGTTTTCTATTAAATATAAAAAGGAGACAATATAAGTAAATGTGTTGATTCCATTGGGTCCACACTGAAATTGCATATAGTAAACCAAGAGGAGCAGCTAATATATTAATCAATTATTATTTAAATGAGATTTAATAATGAATTGAAATTTGGGGTTTACATTACCTCTGTGATATAAAGATTTGTGTAGTGATTTTGGATATGGGGATTCTTAGGAACGATGGGTCATGATGGTGTGCGTTAGGTTTTGGTTGATGGACAACTGTCTATTGCTGATGTTCGTCACAATCCCTTGTCATTTTCTCTTTACTGTAGCCAATATTTCACAATATGATCGAGGTCCCTCAAACCTAGTTTATATGGAAATATGGTTATCCAAGATTTTAAATTAAATAACTATCAGAAAACAAAACATTTGTGGTTGACACACCTGTTACTCATGTTTATAATGTAAGCATTAACCCAGCAACTGTCAGGAAGAGGGCGGATGAGAATCAGTTCTGGCTAGCGGAGTAAACCCGTACTTTTGGGATCTCTTAAAATACATTTGTTTGAAGCTCTTATTTGAGTAAATTGAGTATTTGTGAAGAATAGCAGCGGGGTGCACTTACCTTGACTCAACAAAAGAGCCAAACAGCTTGGCTCTCGCCTTTTCACACAGCCATGATGGAGCCCACTCATTTGCTTTTGTAAGTCCATCTGCTCTATCTCTCTTTCTCTTTCTCTCTTTCTCTCTCTCTCTCTCTCTCTCTCTCTCTC
>JBBKCR010000134.1:11620396-11647046 GCA_037577295.1 Ladigesia roloffi
AATCTGGCCAACGAGTGATGTATATGTTGTCACGTGACTGCATTATGGTTCGTTTCAAGTGGTCCGGACCACTTGGTACTCAGTTCTACAAATTCTACAATGTATCATTTGTTGCCCTTGGTCTGGACCAAATGAACCGAACCACAAATATGAAAGCACCCTGACTCCGGTCATAGAGCCGCTGCCCGTGCACTAAAACTTACCACAACGTTGCCAGGAGTAACTGTTACAGACTGTCTGCGATTAAAAAATAAGTTTGTTCACATTTATAACAGAACATGATTTGTTGCTTACAACCCAGAAAAAAAAGTGAAAATGGCCTTGATTTCACTTCTAATCTTCAGTTTAGCGGTTCAGTTCTTTAGGACTTTGAGCACTTGTTATGTAAGCACTTTAAGCACTTGCTATTGTTTAGCAGTTCTTGAAGCACTTTAAGCTCTTGTTACTTTATTTTTGTTATTATTTTCAATATTTGAAGTAAGTCCTTCAAATAAAAAGTCCCTCCCAAAAAGTTCAGGCTCAGGATTTTTTTTATACTTTAACCCCTGTATATGACTGGTTTGACAATAACTTATCAGTAACAACACAATGCATTGTTAGTCTTTTACAAAGGGAATAAATTGGTTTTTATGCCAACATAGTGTAAATTCAAATAGGCTCTATCTGTTTAGAATATGTCATTTATTTTTTCCAGCTATTCCTTACCTGCTTGTAGAAAGTACATATATTGTACTGTCTTAAAATCATAGGCGTTGTCAGAAAAACTTGTACTTTGCCAGTAAATCTAATATTGCTTGAATAGGACTTATTTGTACGTGTGGGTGTGGAGGGTGTAACAATGCCGTCTCTGCTCAGGCTCTGGAGGACAGGCCTAGCTCTCTGTCCGTGGAGCAAGTGGACAGCAGCAGTCCTTCTTTCAACCCTTCCGACAACTCCCTGCTCTCCTCCTCCTCCCCTGTTGACGAAATGGAGGAGCGCAAAACAGGCTTCCTCAAGAGACGCCAGTATGTCTCTACTTTATTGTCTCAGGTCACTTCCACCCCATCTGGACATGTGCTCTGTATTGATACTTAACATCTACCCTTTTTGTTCTTTCACAGCTATGTACTGCTGGAGCTGGTTGAGACAGAGAGGGACTATGTGAGGGATCTAGGTTTGGTTGTTGAAGTGAGTGACATTGGACACTCTGTGGCTCCATGAGAAATGCTGTAGGATTTATTAAAGACCTTATTACCACATTTATGGATATCATGAGCTGTAATGTTGCTCTATGGTTTTTCAGGGCTACATGGTCAGAATGAGGGAAGATGGGGTCCCCGATGACATGAAAGGAAAGGACAAGATTGTGTTCGGCAATATTCACCAAATCTATGACTGGCACCGAGAGTACGTAATTGTTCCTATTGTGCTTGTTATATACTGCTCCAAACATACACTTTATAAGAATAATAGCACACTTATGCTGAAATATCTGTTGAAAGACCTCCTATAGTAGCTGCTGTTTCAAGAGTCTGTAATGCCATCTCTTTCAGTTCCTTTCTGGGAGAGTTGGAGAAGTGCCTTGAAGACCCTGATCGTCTGGGCCCTCTGTTTGTGAAGCATGTGGGTTAATTTCCTCCTGAAGCTCAGACACAACACATATTCCACACATTTCACACATTGTAAAAAGCTTGGGTTAATGTCTGTCTTCTCCATGCAGGAGCGGAGGTTGCACATGTACATTGTTTACTGCCAAAACAAGCCCAAATCTGAACACATAGTTTCAGAATACATAGACACCTATTTTGAGGTATGTCATTAATATTACTTTGTCTTGTGCCACTGTTTTATAGTGTGAAATTGTTGCACAGTTGAAACTGTCTTACTATAGATTCCCTTATATATTTACGTATTACATACTTATTACAGTATATTAATATTGATATATATTACCACTATTACTACTACACATAATATATAACAATAATAAGTAATTGTAGCAGTAGTAGTAATATTGGTAGATTTGTGAACAGAAATCCAGATTGCTATTTGAGATCTGAATTTTGTACTGTCAATGTCAGGATCTGAAACAGCACTTGGGTCACAGACTGCAGATCACTGACCTACTCATTAAACCAGTACAGAGAATCATGAAGTACCAGCTTTTGCTCAAGGTCTGTTAATCTTACTTCTCCTTGCCCACTATGTGCCTCTCCTGAGAGGTTTGGCATTATTATGATATTAAGCTATCAAACCAGCCTGGACTTTTCAGTTATTTTTTTTTCTGTCTCCTACAGGATTTCTTAAAGTTCTCCAAAAAAGCTGGACTGGACTGTCTGGATTTGGAGGTACATACGTGGGCTACATGCTTTCCACTTCATGAAAACTGAGCACTCTCATGCTCAGCCCTGTATTAATCTGTGGTTTTCAGTGTATTGCTCAGTTTAGTGATGTTCTTCTTTTGCAGAAAGCGTTGGAGGTCATGTGCATTGTACCAAAGCGATGCAACGACATGATGAATGTTGGCCGACTCCAGGGATTTGATGTAAGATAGCCAGTCATTGGTCAAAAAGAAATAAGGTCACCACGGACAAAATCATACCTTCATTCTCATATCTGTCTCACTCTCACTCTTTCTCAGGGGAAGATAGTGGCTCAGGGTCGTCTCCTTTTGCAGGACACCTTCATGGTGTTAGACTCTGATGGAGGGCTGGTGGGCAGGATGAAGGAGAGAAGAGTCTTCCTCTTTGAACAGATTGTAATTTTCAGTGAGCCTCTGGATAAAAAGAGAGGCTTCTCCCTGCCTGGCTTCCTTTATAAGAACGGAATCAAGGTGCCTTCCTCTGCTCAAGAATCCTTAATGAAGCTGGTTCATTATGGGGTTGTGTTGGTAATGATAATTGTGTGTGTGTGTAGGTGAACTGTCTGGGCCTGGAGGACAGTGCAGACGGAGATCCATGTAAATTTACTTTGACCTCCAGAATGTCCAATGGCAGCATTGAGGCCTTCGTCCTACACTCCTCCCATCCTGGAGTCCGGCAGGTCTGGAGCCTGCAGATAAGTCAGATCCTGGAGAGCCAGCGTAATTTCCTCAACGGTACAATTGGTGCATGACTCCAATTCTTTAAATTATTTCTGTGTCAAATTAATACATATTTCTCTAATTTTACCTGCAAAAGATTCTCCATGATTTTTTTGTTGTCGAATCATTTACTCCAGAATTTCTTTCAACGTGGAGTAATTTAAATCACTGACTTTAAATGTGCCATAATACATTCGAACATTGGAAATAAAATCAGTATCTTATGTGGTCATTTAATATGCAAAATTACTCTTTAGATGCATTTATTTTGCTTACCTTCATATTTCTCATATCGTTTGATAAATACGTATGACATTTCACAGTGTTATATCAGTCTGTATGCTCGGATGTGTCAACGCATCACTTAGAGCCAGTAAAGTTTAGGTTACATTTGAAACATTAAATCTTATTATAGACCTTGTGGTGGTTTGAGGAATTACAAATCGTTTAATAATTCAAAAACTAGTTAACAGCTGAAATGACTTACCTGCGTTGAGAGTGAGCGTTTATTCCAAATAAAGATGTAAATAATGTAATAAAGTAAATAACAACCTAATACTAAATTATCTCTTACTCTAATATCTGCCTTCCTACAGCACTGACTTCCCCTATTGAGTACCAGAGGAACCATGTTGGGGGCAGTGCTCCAGGTGGTCCTGTTGTTGGTGGCCAGACTGGGTGCAGTGGAGGGCAGGGCCTAGTTCCTGGAGGAGGCGGAGCAATCCCAGCTGGGTCAGGTTCCCGCTCGCGTCCCTCCCGCATCCCTCAACCCTCCCGCCTGCCTCAGCCTTTACGCCACCACTCTCCTGCCCTGGGTCCTGGAGCCTGTGATCCTGACACCCCTGACAAAATATTAGGTATGATGTACTTACCATTGTTCACCAGAACTTTTGATATTTTAACTCAACCCAATCGTGATGGTTGGTTTGCTTGATGTGTACCTTCCTGTATCTCAACTGACCGTTGTCCAATATTATAGAATTATCTCTGAACCCAGAATTAGTTAAGTGCTTTTGTAGCTTAGCTTGTATCCTCTTATTTCACTCACATCCATTTTCATCAAGTTAGCTTAATGTACTTCAGCACCAATATCACAGGTGACTTCAGTGAGCAAGCTTAGTGTCTTTGCGTTGGTTTGCATGTAGGTACTGAATAGTAAAAAGTAGGTTTTCTGTGATATTTAAGCTGCAGTAAACAGAATTATCCAGTTGATGCTGTAAATGCAGGTGGGATGCTGTAAAACCCTTTGGTGGGTGTTATGAAATACCTCAGTGTGAAATCACCAAAGCCTTACAAATATTTGAAAAATATTAGAGTCTGACCTCAAACTAATTCTGATTTGAACAATCCGATCCTGTCTAGTTCAGACAAGTTTTTCAAGGTGTATCTTACACTACAGATCCCGACACAGGCCGAGACTCAACCAGAGCGAAGTTATCGGACAGCCCTCAGCCTAAACGAGGTGAACCTTGCGAGAATGGTTCCAAAGAGAACCGGGACAGCTTGGTTCCCTTAGAAATTCCTCGAGCAACTGTTCCACCCTTGGCATTGGTGAAACCTAGGCCAAGCACCATCTCCCCGATGGCTGCTCCACTGGCGACACCAGCCTTTAAAGACTGTCTCCCGCCCTGCAGCCCGGGGCCTAAGAGTGCCGGCTGTTCTACACCATCCTCTGCTGCCTCCTTCTGGAGCTCCATGCCGGGCTCCCCGGCAAGCCGACCAGCCTCCTTCACCTTCCCTGCCGACGCGAGCGACACGTTGAGTCGTCAGAGTCAGAACCAAAGCCACAGGCACTCCACCCACAGTAAAGACGCTGACCGCATGAGTACCTGCTCCTCCACCAGTGAGCAGTCAGTCCAGTCCACTCAGAGTAATGGGGTAAGAGCCCTACTTCATCCAAAGGATTCAGGGCATCCTCCGGTTCAGCACAAGCTTTACTTCAGCTACTCCTCTTCAAGACACTTTTTGTCCCTCTTGTCTACTCAAATACTCACTCACTAACCCCACTTGGAATTTCTCTGCTTTCTGCCTTGGATGACTGGAATTTCCAACCCCTGCATTCCTGAGCTGTAACATGTCTTCACTGTTGCTCAGTTTACTAACTTCTGATTCTCTGTGTGTGGAATTCTGGAGAGAAAAAATCTTTCTGCTTTTTTGGAGAACTTTTACAACTCTCATTTCTTACTCTACCTATCCCTCTTTCCTGTGCTTTAATATCCTTTTTGGAAAACAGTAGGATTAATCTAACAACTGTCCTGTCTAATTTTAATTGAAATGTAAAATTCAGTACACACTATAACTGAGTCCTTTTTAGATGACTAATGTGGATTCTGTGCTAATCTTTGGCTTTTTCTCTCCCTCTTTTGGGACCTGCTGTTGTGCATGTTTTTCAGGTTTGCATAAAATACGTCAGTCCAAAGCTATGAACATAAGCCTAACTGAATCAGCTCAGGATCTCTGATGATTTTAGTCATCTGTGCATGGGAGAGAAGTGCTTTATTTGCTCTTTTGTGTGACTAACTGGGAGGACAAATTAACTATGTGTATGCAATACCTAAGGCTGTGTTTGTTTATATGTTGACTCCCACAGAGTGAAAGCAGCAGCAGCAGTAGTATTTCCACCATGCTCGTGACGCAGGACTATGTGGCGCTGAAAGAGGATGAGATTAACGTGTGTCAGGGTGAGGTGGTTCAGATCCTGGCCTCCAATCAGCAGAATATGTTTCTAGTGTTCCGCGCCGCCACAGATCAGAGCCCAGCTGCTGAGGGCTGGATCCCCGGTTATGTGCTGGGCCACACCTCTGCCTGTATCCCCGACTCGGCAGAGGGAACCATCAAGTGAGAGACCTTCGGAAAATTTTATGACGCTTTATCTTGTATCATTGTTGAAGGCATTTTCATAATTTTTTGTTTTGGCATTTATTCCACCAGGAAATCATCTTCATGGCACACATCCCTTCGCATTCGTAAAAAATCAGAGAAGAGAGACAAGGAAGGAAAGAAGGAGGGCAAGCTGGAAAATGGATACAGGAAGTCCAGAGAGGGTTTAGCCAACAAGGTTTCTGTAAAGGTAGGTTAAATACAAAGCAGACTGGTTTACCTTAAATCTTTTGTTTCTGTCTCTGACTTCTTTTTCTGTTTTGCAGCTTCTAAATCCCAATTATATCTATGATGGTAGGTTTATTTATACACCGTTTGTCCATTTTTATTCATTAAAAATATTAATTTGAACATAAGTAACTTCTTTTGTGTGGTTTTCATGTGCGTTTTCAGTTCCCCCAGAGATACTTGTTCCGTTGAGTGACGTGACCTGTGATAAGGGCGAGTGTGTCACACTCCGGTGTAAGGTGTGTGGCCGCCCTAAAGCCACCATCACTTGGAAGGGACCTGACCAAAACACACTGACCAACAATGGCCACTTCAGCGTAGCGTACAGGTACTTGCATGTAGCTTAACGTTTTACAGACCATTAGACAATCTAAAATAGAGGTAGCCAACCCCATTCCTGGAGATCTACCTACTTGGTTCTAAATATATTTTTTCCCTGGGATGCTCTGTAGAGCACTGATTACTAGTTTGATCCCAGAAATATATGTACCTTGGGCCGAGTACCTGTGTCAATTTTCCAGCTGGTTGCCTAGTTAGTTTGTTCGCCCTGTGATCAGAAAGTTGATTCCAAAGACTGCCGTCCCCACTCACTGCTCCACATTTCCTGGCTGCCCACTTGCCACACTTTGTGAAAGATTTAAATGCAAATGAAGAATTTCGTGCTGTTCCTACTGTGTGCTGTGGTGTGGTCATGAATGATAGAATGGTCACTGTCACTTTCACTTTTACTTCAACTGTGCGACTATGGGTTATGTGGTCACATTAAGAATAAAAAAAAATAGCTGCATCAACGATGGGTGACTTATCTGATTTTAATGATGATTTTGGGTTCTAGTGTTAATGGTGGTTGTCTCATTATTCATAACACTATACACTGTATTTTCTAATTAAACACACTTGTGGTTTTGGTAGGAATGTAACCAAATTTAGTGCAGTTTTTGAGGTGCAGTGCTATTATTGAGGTTCATTTCACAATGGTCAAGACAACAAAATATGAGATTACAGTTTCGTGACCTATAATTGGTGTAAAACTTAATCAGCTGTGTTAGGGTGGTTACTATTGCAGATATATCACCCCTGTTATACCAGGACATTGTACAGTCATAGAGATATTGATTAACAGTCATTTACATCTTACAGTGAGACTGGAGAAGCAACCCTGCGAATTGTGGGTGTGGCCTCAGAGGATGATGGCATTTACACTTGTACCGCCACCAATGATATGGGAAGTGTGTCATCGTCAGCCAGTCTCAGAGTGTTAAGTAAGTATATAGTGTGTGTGCACAATTGCAGCTATAAAACCATCATACAGATGAAGCATAGGCGAACAAAAATGGTCACAAATGTCCTTGATCACAGGTCCCTCAAGTGACGGAATTCGGGTCATGTGGAAAGACAACTTTGAGTCTTTCTACACAGAGGTAGCGGAATTGGGCAGGTAAGCCTTTACATCTTTTCCCATAATATCTGTTTAGACAAAATCCATAGGCAGATGAAATGTAGGTGATATTTGCTGCAACAATTATTAATCTAACACTTGTTTTTATTCTCTCAGGGGCCGATTTGCTGTAGTGAAACGGTGTGACCAGAAGGGATCTAAACGGACTTTAGCTGTCAAACTGGTAAATAAGAAACTCATGAAACGTGATCAGGTCACACAGGAACTCAGCATCTTAAAAAGGCTTCAGCATTCACATATAGTCTGCCTACTGGACACCTTCGAGACTCCCAGTAGTTACGCACTGGTCCTGGAGATGTGAGTATGCATGGTTGAAGTGAAACCTCAATGCACCGATATACAATCTGTATGTATCTAAACTCTGTGTGTCTGTGTGTTTATGGGGACAGGGCTGATCAGGGACGTCTGCTGGACTACATCGTCAGCTGGGGGAACCTCAACGAAGAAAAGGTTGCCTTTTACCTGCGGGATATTTTAGAAGCTTTGCACTACCTGCATAACTGCAGAATAGCCCATCTGGATGTAAAGGTCAGTTGTGCAGTTCAGGAAACAATGCATTTAGTGTCTTTATTGTTTTTTTCAGGTGATACTTTTAAGACTGATGAAAAAGCATATTTTAAATGGGGGTGTTGTAAAATAGCTTCAATATTTGTTCAAATGGTCGATCACAGTATTTTTGCAGTTATTCAGTCACACGTTAAATCACAGAAACACAGCGTGAATTGGCTGGATTTTCACTTTTCATGATCGGAGGTTTGTACTTCAGTAGTTGTGTGCAGTAAATACGCAAATCATAGTTTCTTATTATTATATGTGGCAGTTAACTGTCAGTAAAATGTTATGCCAGGTCATTAAACCTTTTAAAGAAATGTTTATAAATAATTTAAAAGATTATAAGCTTTCCTATTCGAGTTTTTAATTTTTTTATAGGTTCTCCCCATCTATATTTAGGGGAAGAGTGGACCAAGTACAGTTCCTATAGTTTTGACAGATCAGCCAGTGAAAATGCAAGTTGTTTGGCAAATCACTTGCGAACATCACTGCCTTCTAGCAAATATTCTGGAATTGCATATGAACTTGGTTCATTATTCCCCACAAAATATACAGTGCATATATGGTATTGAATTTCAAAGACATGGTCCACTTTTCCTCTCAAGGCCTCATTTGGTCATCGAAATGTTTTCATTCAGTTACTAATGTAATATATTCAACAGTGACATATTTAGGTTATAATTTTCAGTCTTCCTACACTTTGTCCTTCTAGCCTGAAAATCTGTTGGTGGATCAAAGCTCCTCTCAGCCAGTGGTGAAGCTGACAGATTTTGGAGACGCGGTGCAGCTAAACTCCGCCCACTATGTTCATCCTCTCCTGGGCAGCCCTGAATTTGCCGCCCCAGAGCTGGTACTAGGTGACCCCGTCTCTCTCACTTCTGACCTCTGGAGCCTTGGGGTGGTCACATACGTGATCCTGAGTGGAGCTTCGCCTTTCCTGGATGAGAGCGTAGAAGAGACGTGCTTGAACATTTGCCGGCTGGACTTCAGCTTCCCCGAGGATTATTTTCAGGGTGTGAGTCAGGCAGCGCGGGACTTTGTGTCCCTGTTGCTGAGGGCGGAGCCTTCCAAACGGCCAGCCGCCGCCTCCTGCCTTCAGGAGCCGTGGCTGAGACCTGGGGTTGGCCGCCGCTCAGCCGAGTGCATAGACACCTCCAGACTCATCTCCTTCATAGACCGGCGCAAACACCAGAATGACCTGCGGCCCCTAGGAGGAATCCGGCCCTTTCTGCACAGCAGGCTACAGCCTAGGATCTGACCACGCTCATTTAACTGTTAAAATGAAAATTGAAAAATGATAATCTCATCCTCTTTCAGTAGACATGTGCAATTCAGAGGACTCGTCAGTCCTCTGCCATTCGAAGTATGTGGAAACCTATCACCTTAGCCAATGAGAGCCGTGTAGAACACAGTTCAGAAAAATGCGACATGCGTGGATTATCTGTCTCTTCCCAGTCTTATGCTGCTGGCTGGTTTCAACTTTAATGAAGATTTCTAAGAGATTTAATCTATGGAAATACATTGTGAACTGTTTCACTGACTCAGTGAGGAGTAAAACCTTAAGGACTGATCTATGTGGAAAAAAGTGTACCTGCACAACACTGGCAGAGCTTTGCTGAGAAGAAAGTGATGCAAATGGGTAAAAAACAAATAAAAAATAAAAAAAATTACCCCCCACCTTACTTTGCCTGAGCCAGAGGGAGCAAGCAGTTCTTTTACACTTTTACAGTATTCAAACTCAAATCATTTGAGAAAAAAATAATAAATCCTGTATTGACTTTTATCTAAATAATGAAGCAAACGGGAAAGGCAATGAAAAAAGCAATGTTTAGAATCTACTAAACACAGATTTGGCTTGAGATTTGCAAAGCAAACTTGCGATGGCAATTTCTTTGGAATCATTTAAATGAAAGATTGTTTGGTCACCTAGCTTAAGTTGCTTACTTGATGATCATGCCACATTCAGCTATAACAATTTTAAAGTGCTGCAAGTGAAACCTCTTAAAGATTTTTTTTTTTTTACGTTTGCTTTAACCGGAACAAATTGTGTTGTGCAATTGAAAGATGTATAAGCCTTACTTTGTACAGAGTTTGTGTCAGCAGTTTTTATTTTAAATTTTTTAATGGTATTTGTCCACAAAGAACATCCCAGGATGGGAGCAACGAACCCCAAGGGAAGATAGCCATAGGGCAGCCAAACATCGGAGTGGTATTGGACATGTGAGCTCAAAGGAAGACTGAATACTGTAAATTCACTCGTATGTTATGTTCCAGATTCTTATCATGTGCAATTTTGCAGCTTAAACAGTTTATGCAACTATTTATGAAAACATCTGTTGTACCTGTAATAAATATTTAGACAAGCATGTACTTGGTACTGCAAGTTCTGCTGTTAACTGCGTTCATTTACCTGGACTTTATCTTTAGTTGAGTATTATTTCCCTGTCCCACTGCAGGGTCATTGTCTACATGGCACTTCTACATTTGTGTCACTTTGTGTTAAGGTTGTTATTGGTATACCAAAGCTTGCCAAGCTTTATGACCCCTGGCAGTTCTAGTTCTCTATTTTAAGTTATGCTTTATAAATCCGAGGCAGATTGTTTACATGTGTTTACTACAACTTTATTATTCTTTTTTTTTCATTTATGCACATTACCTAGGTGCTTCTACAGCCCTTCCCCATTCAAATCTTGGCCATTTTACATGTTTTTGTGATGACAAGATTACCTTGACATAAATGTGAAGCCTTTAAATTATGATATTTATATAAGGTCTCACCACATAGATTGTTTTCATACAAATATAGATCGTACGTCAAAAGCTTTGAATAGTTTTTGGTGACGTTGGCAGAATTTACAACTAGTAAAAGTAAAAATCTGCACTGAGATTGTTTTTTTTTTTTTTTTTTTTTTTGCAGCTGTTCCTTGGTCCGTAGCTTACAGTCACCTTTTTTCCACTCGTACACTTTGGAAGCATCACCTTATTCAGCTCTGTCATTCAGATGATGAAACTCAGTAGAATGTGTGAGTGGTGGACAGAGAATCTTTCCAGGAAGGAACGTGGTGGATTCTTATGTATAGTCACATATCATGTCTTCTAATTTATTTGTCATTGTAAAGTTGTACAGATGCCGTTACGTCATGAAAGTCGGACTGGATGTTTTTAAATGTTTTGTTAAACCGATCTTTTAGTTCCAGTTCCATTGTATTTTATTGTATGTATGATCATTTAAATCTTTTATTTCAGTTATTTTATACTTTTGCATGTATATTTCTTTGTACAGAGACCATAAGTGTTTACGCAATATGTGCTGTAAATATTTTCAGTTTTGCCATCAGTTATTTTGAAATTAAACATACAGAACATTCTTTAGACTACTGTGCTTTTTTGCATGTGCCTCAGAGTTTTACTTTAGATGGATCATTATTATCAGTGAGTGGTTTTGGTGGCTGCATTTCTAGAACCTAAAACATATACTCTGAAAGTCAGTTAACACTGTGAACCCTGACATGTCTTTTAAACTATAGCTACCATTGTGTATGCAATACGTTTCACTGTTTCAGACAGATGCCCAGACAAACTAGCCTACATTACACTCATCTGCACAACATGTTGTCCTGATTTTTCATTCATGCCCCCTTTACTGAGCAGCGCACATTTCTAAGGGTTGCTTTTTAGTAGGGTCTATTTCCTCTGCATCACCTAGTTTTTATGTATAGATTAAAAGTGGTTTTACACTACTATGATCAACAGAATCCTTCTTCTGAATTCTGTGTCCAGGCTGTAGTTTCTTTGTCTTACTATTAGGTGCAAGATTTGTTTGCTTCATGACTCTAAGAGCATGAGGTGTAAGGACTTGACCACCTTTGAATTACCATGGCTTTTACTTTTAAGCATCCACAAAGCTCTACCTGGGCAGTGAGTGCTCTTAGGGCCTATAAGTGAACACAGTCAACAATGAAACCTTACTGGAGAGAATAGAGAATACACACATTTACCAGTATGCATGTCTAAGAATGCTAGTTGTAGTCATTTGTGTTTTACACTCTTGATTTTTAACTCTCGTGATTTTTAGAATCCACATACATTTCCAGCATTGGTTGCTTTAATTTGTTTGTTTCCAACTAATGTGCCCCATGGAAATGTAAAACATTTTCAATTTGTTAGTTATGCTGTGTATAAGAATGCTGATGACATTAAGAGCTTGACTTGAGAATAAATTAAAAATGAACTCTTCCACAGCATGTTTAAAATCCCTTTACTTTTAGTCCTGAAACTGTAGAGACGCTAAGCCCAGTATTTCAGCACCATTTAATGCAGTAATGTGGCTGCTTTCCATGCAGCCGACTGGTGTTCAGTCCAAACAGGCCACACTGCCAGTGACAGTTCTTGCCATAATGGCATGCAACATGGTAGAGCTAGAAGTCATTCTGCCCAGTGTCACAGTAAAAAACACAAATAATAATTTAGTATGGACAAGTAAGCAGTTAGACATCATTAATGTGAGTGACTGAAGGTTCACAGCCTCAGTTTTAAAAACAGCACTGGAAGTAGTCTGTATATAAGAAAGAGAGAAGAATAAGCTCTTTTTTTCCTACCGTTACGGTTCTTTTTTTCTAGTGGGTCCCATTGTTCTTGTCTGCATATTGTACTTTTTAGATAGTGTATAGAAGTGTCGGTCAATTTAATGTGTATTTGTATATTTTGTTCATACAATAATTACAAGTTTATATTTGGAAATGGCAATGGTTGGATTTAGTATTTATTTGCAGCACACAAGTGAACGCTACAGTGGTTTGCATACATACATTACAAGGGACAGCAAGATAATACACATTGCACAAAAAGACCAGAAGAACACCATTAACAAACTTGCCTCTTAAAAAGTTGCTGACATGCGTCTTTTTTTGTATCATAAAAATACAGCGGAAAGATTTTAAGCACCAGCTTCAAACTGGAAATAGACCAAAAGTCATATAGGGGCATCGAGAAAAAATTTAGCCAAAATCTACCCTCGCGCGTTATATGCAGTTTCTTAGCATTAGTTGTGTTGGAGCAGGTTCTAGTGGTTTATCTCTAGTGCGTCTATTTGAGAACAACTAGGAGGAAATGTCAAGTTTAAGTCCACTAACTGTAGCTTATAATGGCAGAAATGCGTCGGGAATAAATAGAGAAATTGTTTGAGTAGCAGAGACCGGCTGGGAACTTCTTTCTTAAAGGGAACAATAAACAAGATTTATCACAGGTGTTCAAAACAGATTCAGAAACACTCATTTACAATAATGCTCCGGGTCAGTCAGAGCTAAAGGTCGTCATGTGACCATTTGCAAGCGACTCCGCAATAATGGCGTCACATTGAAAGCCAGCAGCTGTGTTTGTTCTGAGCAGACCTACACTGTAACGCCTCAGTTACTCTTTGCATTAATCTGAGCCTGCTGCTACTGTAAAGAGTCCCAGTCTATACCTGGTCTTTGATTTTTTTAAATTAAAAAAGAAAAAAAAACGAGCATGATGAACTCTGAAAGGCTTGAACGCTTATTGCAAAGCTCCCGCTTCTTCCCGTATACGGAGAAAAGCGTTTGATCTTAAAGTCTGATCCATTCCCGTGCTGCTTAATAACTGGCTCAGATCAGAGCCTGCTGGGCAAAAAAAGTGTCTTGTGCAATATCTGCATAATGTTTCATATTTGATGGCATTGTCTGATGGCATCTATCAGCGGCAAACATCTGCTCAAGAAGAAAGAAAAACTATGCAATCTAAGTTATAGAAAAGATGACCCTCTATGTGGCTAAAATTCAGTACTCGGTGGCCTCATGTTCTCTATTCACCAATAGTAGCACTTGCACCATTAACATATGAAAAACGTGTTCACAATCCTTTTAGAATATTAAAATAGGTTAAAAGTAACAACAAAGGCAGTACAGTGACATTCACTAGGCGCTTTATTTTGTTAGTTTATGTAAAAAAAGGTTTTAATAATGTGTTTTTTTTGTTTGTTTTTTTAATAAAAGTTCAGAAATGTTGATTGGCCGCTGGATGTCCCACTCGAGAAACTTTTACTTATTTGCTGCTGTTTTCAGCAGAGGAAAGGTCAATATCTTCAAATGAACCAATATTGTTCAAAGGTGTCACTGATCTTTTTTTTTATATGTTTGTTTTTTAATGTTGCTAGTTGAAGCACCTTCATACCATCTTGGGTGTTAAATAAGGTATTCTCACGAAGCCACTATTATAGTTAAAGAATAGTAAGGTTTGGGCAGTGGAATATTAGCCTTCTATTTGTTTTTGACTGAGAACCAGTTCATCTATAATAGCATGATAGGTTTCACTGCTCCAGTCCTAAAAACGATATTTGGAAATAGTTTTTAAGCAGAAACGATCTCAGTCCCATGTGTGAAAAGTTTTTTTGTCCACTTGGGCTAAATGTAAATATACAGGTCAAAAACTAATGCAACCAATCTTTTAGGAAAAAATAAAGTACACAGTCATAAGGAATTTTATTGTAAAAACAGTTTCTAGGGAATTTCAGAATAAATAATTGGTCATAAATCCAACCTCTTAATCCAACCCTCTTGTCTGTTGCCTTTTCCAGTGTATATCTTTGCCACGGTGCTGGAATGTATATTGCCTACACATGAGAAAGGCGTTGGTGGGTTCACTGGAGTAAGACAGCCACCTTTACACCGTAACCCCTGAAACATCTGTTCTAAACTTTCTACAAGGATCTACCTAAAATATAATAAAATATTAAAAAAAACACACCATAAAAAGTAGAGCCATCCTTGTAATCAAAAATGGACATTTTAGACTAAGTGAGGTGAACTGTGGTCAATGCAGTAGAGAGAAACTGCAAGCTGTGAAAGTGGTCTTTGGATGTCCTGAGTGGGTTGTAATTGAGTCCTGTGGCCAGTAGAGGGCCAGCAGGAGGCTCGCACTTGAAGACAGGTTTTCACCAACACAAACCAATGCCTAACTCCAGGTGTAAAAGTCTGAAAAATGAATTGCCATTGCCTTGCTTTTGTATTAGCATAGGGGAAAACTCATGCAAAGCTTCATTCAAAACTGGATTTTTCCCCAATACAACATTACCATAGCCAAAGTATGGGTTTGCTGACTCCAGCAGTTACAATTTGAAATGGCATTCTATACAGCACTGGCAATGATAGAATATATTTCAAAATATATTAAGGAATATCAGCAGATATTGTATTTGATGGCTATTGATGGAAACCACTTCCCACTCTCCTGCCACTGTCCTGACTGAATTTTGGTGTTTGTTGGCAATGAAGTGTACACACGTCTCACTGGAAGGAGGGGGCAAGGATCAGAGGCCGATCCTGTTGCACATCTCTATTTGCGTCTCCCGTGAAGGTGGTGGTGATGGTGGTTCTGCATGTCCTCCATGGTTACCCTGCCCCACACTCCGATCACAAAGGCCTCAATCTCGCATTCATTTTCTCCTCGCGCAATACGGAAGTAACCATCCTCACCCCAGTTCTTGCCCCATGAGTTGGCAGCGATCTGCAGAACAGAAGTGGAGCTTTAACAAACATAGTCAATCCAGACATGGTTATGAAGTTTGTGGAGGAATCATTTCCAATGAATGATACATTTTCTTACCCAGTACTTCTGTGTTCCCCCAGAGTAATCCCTCTCTTCTCCCCACCTGAACAAAATCAGATCAGTAGATCATTATTGACATTATTGATGTGATTTTAAGACAGTAACAGTATACCATGAGCCTCTCTGATGGAACTCTACTCTGGATAATGTCTGCACCAGAGCATCTTTGCCTCCATGTTTACAAAATCAAAGTCAACAGTCGGAATTCTTCTCGCGGGGAAGAATCTTTGTGCCAACATCCCAGCCAGGACATGCATTCCTGCTGAAGAGGTGGAATTCCCCAATTGCCATTTCTTTCTAGCCTCAGAAGGAGGAAGGATGCAAGGATTAGGAAGGAGCACACGCCTGCCTTCTGCCATCTCCTGAGTACATCAACAACAACAACATTTCTGAGAGCTGAGTCTGGCTCGGCTTTTGACCAAGTTGAGGACTTTTTCTGTCAGGTTCCAGCACCAGGCCTTGTTCTCAGGGTCCTCATCCTTGTCCTCATTCTTTAAATGTTGAAGAATGACACACCGCAGGAAGCTGCTCTTGAAACACTGCGTGTTTCCAAAGATCAGATCAAAATGTCCCTCCCAGTGTTTCCAATTCTGGATCTGAACATTCAGTCTGTCCATTACGGTATGCCTCCATGGAACAATTATGGGTTATCTTTGTGAGAGACCGGAACACTGGAAAAAAATCTGGTTGCCAATTCAAGTCGTCACCAAACTCTGGGACATACCAGCTTTGCCCTGATCACCAAAACAGCAACGTTTTCAAGCAGAGGCATGGTTTAGTTTTACTGAAACAACAAACCAACAAAAATGAACAGAAGATCTTTCTGAATAAATGTTATGTTTGTGTATTTGGTAAAGCCAGATAAAACGTTGGATAATGAGTGAGACCCATATGATGGACTCTCCACATATCTCTCCACATATCTAGTGCCCGTGACCTTGGACAATGACATACCACGGCTCCTAGTCCTCCCCAATCGGCTGTGGGTTTAGCCCGTTGTCCGTCCGGTGGAGACAGGATCAACCAGCCAGACAATGTCATTCCACCACACTGGACATCAATGGGCTTTCCATAAACTTTCCCAGGCCCTTGGCTTAACGCAATACACCGTGGTGGGATTTTACCGATAAAAACACTGTTGTTGCCCCCCTCCCTAAATCCGTAGCCCCACCGTCCTGCCTCTGAGCCTCCAGAACTGTGAAAAACCACAGCATCAGCAAAGGACACAGGCCGGAGAAAAGCCAGGGTTCAGACTTCCCCACAATCATGATCACCAGTGAAGCATGTCATACATGCACACACTCCAGCAGCAAACCAGCCCCTACACACACAGCACATACAGACCAACTCAGACACCAAGGCTCTAATAACCCCAGCCCCATCGGTCCAAATTGCTTGGTTTGACTGAAAAAACTTGTCATGGCAAAGCTCTCGATGTGCTCATCAATATTGACATCACTGAGATGGAAATTTTAAGATTCTACTGCATATGAGACATTCATTCGTCTGTCCAGAGAAATTTTGTTACTTGGAGAGTGCCCTGACACGCCCACACTAAATGCCTGAAGGCAGCTGGAGAAAGATCTCCAAAGAATGAGCATTTTGACTAATCAGCTAGAAAATAACTAAGAAAATTAATGGCATGTCTATTTTTAGTTGTGTAGAATATTGGTCATGTTTTTAAATAACAGATTTAAATAAATAATAATTCCTGATTATAAATAATGTTAATAATACAACTTGTTAATAAAGCCAGTTCTCTGGAGTCTCTTAAGTCTAAAAGTAAAGCAATGTAGCAGAACCCTTCTGCAGTTTCACTGCATCTCAAATTAAAGCTAAATCTCAGATGAGATTGTTTGTCCAAGTGAGACTGGATGAGGCCCAGGGAGGAGGCAAAGGGCAGGGCTTTGAGTCAAGGTGGTAAGGCAGGCGGAGGGGGCAGGGACTTGGCTGGGAGGGCAGGGCTGACAAGCCAGCCATCCAGGTGTTGTGTCTGCATTTTTGTGGTGGTTATGGTAACAAAGAGCACGTCTGGAAATAGCGTGTGTTGTAATAGGTCGGCAAAGCCTGTGCTGAATGGGAAAGCTAACACAGTCTTACTAGCGCTAACACAGAACTATTTTACGAATCATTTGAGATCATTAACTTATTATATCTATATTGTTGATTATATGGGACATAACTGGTTAATATTGTTACAAGTGAAATACAAGTGTAATATGCACACACACACACACACACACACACACACATATATATGTATATGTACATCTATGGACTGAGGTACAAGTCAGTACAATTATTTAAATGAAATGTGCTCCTTCATTACTTGGTGTTATATTTTTATTACCCCTTCTTTACTCCTTGTGTTAATCTGTTCTACCAACTTAAGTACTCTTTCAAAATGAGTGTCCATTAATAGCCTGCCTAAAATAAATTCTTTGATCTACTCTTGATGATCTTCATGTCCTGTTGCCTACTTCCAGCATGGGAGGGGATAGGTCATGCTGTTGGTTGGTGGTGTGGGAAAAAAACATCTCTTACCCTGTGATCCTCACAGAGTGCGTCCCATGCTTGCGGTACTGTGGTGCTTTGTGGAAGTTGACATTTGTGTGGCGATAGATTCCACTCTTGTATGTAAAGAAATCCTCATGGACCTCCAGAATAGCTAAAGAGGGAACACAAACAATAAAACACACCCATTACATTCTGCTTGACAACATCCTTGTTTGCTCTTTAAGAATAGCTTTTGAAAAGCAAGGTTATTCATAGCATTTCACCAGTGTGTTAAAATGTCAGTTATCCACCTACAGCTGACCCTTGAGACTACAGGAAACAATTCTTTAGACTCAAATGAACAAATTAATTCACAGTTTGATCTTAGAAATATAGTTAAAAAAAAAAAAAAACTCAAAGCATTGTAAGCAACTTTGATCTCTGAACCTTCACATATTCAGTGCTTACATCAAAGATGGATGTGTCTTGCTCTTATCTTTGTGAGCTATACTGCACTGAAGAGTATGGCTTCATTAAAGCTCCATTATATTACATCCAGCAAGCCCACCCAAACATCCTACTCCCCTGCCTGATCAAAGTGAGATTAAAGTGACAGCAGACTGACGGCAGACTGGAGGAGCTTTTGAACTTTGCTACTGTAATTGTTTTAGAGTTCAGCCGAGCTGCAGCCATTGTGACATTCAAAATATGAAAACTATGTGTACCCACGAGGTCCGGATGGAAAAACTCCACTTGACAAATACTGTGCACAGTAGATATGTACACACTCCTAAATATATAGTTTTGATCTCACTCTTTTGTCTAAATAGAGCTAAAAATAAGTATGAATGTTTCCTCCTCTGTGAAACAGTCAACACTTAACACTTTTACATAATATCACACACATACATTCACATTCCCATATATCACAGGTAGCAGGACAACACGTGTTGGAGACTGAAACCAATTAAACAAGTGAAATCAGATGCACCTTCACTTGTTTGGAGTGCAGCCACATCAGCTCTTAGTGAATTAAACTGAACATCTCTGACCTATGGTGCCGCACAAATGAGGCAATCTCTGAATGACCAAATGGCTTCTGGTGAATAACGAACTGACTTAAAAGCTATTTTTATGTCAGTTACTTTTTATTCAGCCTGCAGATTAATCTCACTTTATAATATATATACTGCATCAAACCTGGATCAGTGACAGTAGCTATATGACAGTGATTATAACTCAAAACACTGAATTTGTGCTACAAACTGGCTTGTACTTCTCTGCCTTATCATTTTCACACAACCCTATGAGCCCCACCCCATACCTTGCACAGGCCCATTATCCATGATCTCCTTCATAATCTCCTTCTCCTGTGAGTAAGACAGAGAACAGAGTAAATAATAATTGATGTGAGATTTAAACATCTGTATTGAGTTCATCAACTTTAAAAGCCTGTGGCACAGTTACCAACTTAGTCACTGTTAGATGGATATTAAAAGTCCACTTTTGCTTTAGTAAATGCAATGTATGGTCACAAACTCCAGTAGAAGTCTGTTTGATTTTTTGTACATGAAAATCTATCAAAGTGTTGTGAATATAAAGTGAGAACAAAATTCTACTGGATCTGCAAATGCACAGTGGGTATATGAGTCACATTTTAAGTTTGTTTCGGTGGTCTTTGATAATGAGGAAAGGCAGAAATGTATAGGTTCTGGGTTCCAGTGTTTTATGCTTTAAATTAGATGGGTTAACATGTGGAGAGACAAGTATAGGACCTATTATCAAAGATCATTACTGTCTTTTCCTCACAAAAACTTCGGTGAAAACCAAGCATACTGAAGGCGATTAGGATGTCATTCATCTTACAGTGATGTATTTTGTCCAATAAGTACTAAAGCCATGTAAGTGGAAGATTGGGGATTTTGAGGGGTTTGGTCTGTTGCACCGTTTGAAGTGCACTTGAAAGCTCATGAGAGAATTGCCCTGCCTGGGAGGATGTTGTTCTAGCTCATTGTTCAATCTTGTTGAGGTTTTCTTACATTAGAGGACAGCCTGTAGGGTGGGGTGGACTGGTAGATGTCATTGTGGTAAATGTGATTGTTGGGACAGCGCGCTGTGGCCTGTCTCTTCCCTCGACCCACCGAGCGGCTCTGCATCATACAGCGTCCCACTTCAGCAGGACCCTGCTGGGGAGGAGCGAATGGATAACACTCATCCGTCACCACCCTGAGAGAACAGTGAGTGTTAATGGAACACAGTGTGTAAAGCACTGATAGACAGAAGTATTCCAGCATTTGACCATATCAACTGCCTTTTGCATGGTATAAACATTTCAAGCAAATGCATATGCAATTTAGAAAAAAAAATCTTCTTCATAGATTTTATTAACTATAAAAAGTTATAAACGTCTGTTCCTTCTTTGGGGATATATAGTAACCCCTGGCTTTTCATGGGGTTGACACTCCAATAGTCTCTGTCTATAAAACCTAAATATGCCCCCAAATATTCTCCCAAAAGATTTTAATTTAATTTAAAACTCATTAGCTGTAATGTGAATACCGATGTTACCACTGTATAGACAGTACTGTAATTCATGTGTGCACGTTTCCTTTGGTATGTGCTGTCGTTTTATTGCAGGGTAAATACCATAGTAAATAAATTAATCTACAGCATTAAAACACAAAAGTAGAACAAAATTAAAAATTGCAGTGTCACAAGATATACATTTTGTTCAGGATAAAAATAAATCACATTCTCTGATTGACCAATTATTTAAACCTCCACCCTCTGAATATTTATATGTTACAGTATATATTTCTTGACAGAATTAAATTGTGGTAGATTGAAGCAACTCACCCTCTTCTTCTTAGGTACCACCAGGCTCCATCAACGCGCCCTCCAGCACAACCACCTTGGTTCCGTGTGTCACAGGAAATTAGATTCTGGGGTGACAGTTGAGGAGTCATGTGACCCATGGACTGAATGGAAATTCGGTCTGATGCCACAGCTGGAAAGATTAAAGGAAATGATGGGAAACTGCAAGCAGGCAGTCCATCTTCATTTGTACAGTTAATCTATTCAGGTCTGCATTCATTTGCTACATGTTAACATTTTTAAGATCTATACTACAAAGTGTTGCACTGTGTATTTACTGCATTCACTAATGGGGTTTAAGCTCCCATTTCTCTATTTGCTCTATTTCTGTAATATAATTTAATGAAATGGTTTCTTCACTGTGTCTATGTCCTTGTAACTTGGGTGGGATCTGGAGCCTATCCCAGTTACTATGGGCAAAGGCAGGGTACACCCTAGATAGTCGCCAGCATGTCGCAGGGCAACACACACACATTCACACCTAGGGGCAATTTAGTGTGCTAACTCAACCTATCACCAATCCTGCGTGTTTTTGGCGGTGGGAGGAAACCCACACTGTCATAGGGAGAACAGGCAAACTCCCGACCCGGGAGTCGAACCCAGGACCTTCTTGCTGTGAGGCAACAGCGCTAACCCCTGCGTCACCATGCAGCCGCGCTGTTTTAATTCATTGTATATTTGTAAATGGATGAGATGACAGTTGGCTCTCCAAAAGCCTGTCCTCTGACTCACCTGCTGTGGAGAAAGCCCAGGAGGCTGCGCAGTTGCCCTGATCCAGCGGCTCATGGATTTTTCCTGGCCATTTCTCAGCGGCATTGAAATAACTCGGTAGATGTTCCCTCTCATCCATACTCATCTAAGAAAGTGGTATTAGAAGAGATTAAATGCACAAATGCAAAAATGAGACTTGTGTCCATTTAAAGAGATACGTTTCACAAGCTTGAGCAATGTATCAGTGACTGCAGGCTGTTGGGTGGCCTATCCATTTAAAATGACTTATCTTTTTAAAAGTGTAATTGGGAAACATGAAACATATTATCATTATCAATTACTTGATACAGCTACCAATCACTGCTTCTCAATTTAATTTTGCATCTGAAAAATAATTACTTTGTGTTTAATAAAAGAAAAAATGTATCATGAGACTACAGGTCTTATGCTCGTTCTCTGTGGAGAAGAGTCAATCATTAAAGACTCTCTTATGCAATATACTCCTAATCTGAAACAGGAAAGCCTGGACTATCTCAACTCTCAAAGTACATGCCACTGAAAGTTCAGGAAACTTGGAAATGACATGGCTCTTCATGTTTGAAAGCTGCTGGATGAGGTTCCTGTGCAGCTTTCCTTTTTTGGAAATGACACTTTCACACATCGCATTCCTGCCGTTAATATTTTAATGATTTACCCCGATGACTGATACATGGCAAACTCTGGAATGTAGGTGCCCTGTACTGTAGTCACTGTGGTAGAGTCCAAGTCAAGTCACAACTGAGATCAACACTGAAGATTTGAGCATTGTTAAAGTAAAATATGAAAAAAATGTTTCTACCAATATTAAATGTTTATGGACGTTTGAATAGATATACAGACTCTGGCCCCAACCACAGGTGGAGACATGCTGGAGGAGAATGTGGTGGGATACAGGTGAGGGGAAATGCTTGTGGTCTCTGGGCTAGATAAGCCCCCACCCCACACCCACAGCCCACAGCATCTGGAGAGTTCTCCGTTATGTGTGCATTATGTAATGTGTCCTCATGGAGAATAAGCAGGCTGCTGGAGAGGAAGACTAAAGGCCTCATTGAGTCTGATCAAAACAACCAGGGCCAAGCAGATAGTACAGGATACAAGAGCACTCAACCACACCATTACAGCCCTTTCACCTTCATTACCAGACCGGCTGGCTGTATCAAAAAGATCAAACAGCAATCACATTTCAAACGGATGTGCTTTTTACATGGATGCTTTCAGTGGACATGCTTAGTTACACTAATGGTTAGATGCCTTAATTGAAATGTCTGAGGCATTTGAAAATATGAACAAATCTTTCTTGAGGCTGAGAAACAGCAGAAACTGATGTTTGCTTCCTTAGTTTTGTAATGGAGCCACAAGTCTAATGTAGTTAGGGATATGAGTTTATAATCCATTAATTTACATCTCACACACTGCCTGCAAATGCATGCCTGTTTCACAACATGTTTGCCTCAAACTATGTTGTGCTGTTGAGTAATCTCAAATAAGTCCTCTGATGTGCTTTCTGACACCGTAGCTGGTTCCATAACCAAGATTGCAGCAAAGAAACGCAGGTCCTTGTTTGTGCTAAATAAATAAAAACTGAACTATTTACCAGGACTGCTTTGTAACAACACTGAAAAAGAGTGTGTGCAAAACTTAAAATTGAAAGTACAGCTAATGTAAATGACAGTAAGTTAGTAAACATAAACATTCATGTTAATGAATTAGTGACAGGCAAAACGTACAATTGTTTGTCGATAAATGTAACACTGCATTCAGTTTATACTCACTTAAACAGATACAAAACAACAGAAAGAAGACACTGGCATTTTAAGCGGTTTGTTACAGCTGGTTTCACTTTTTGGGGGGTTGTACAAGTATGCAAAGGGTTATTGGCGACAAAAGGCTGTGATGGATACTCGGGTCTCCTTTTGATCGAAACAGCCTTCTATGGTATTGCAGTCTAGAAAGTCACTGTAAGTTATAGCCTTGCAATGTGATTGGCTGACAAAATGTCTTTGAATCTGAATTCCTAACGTATTTGTGACCTTGCAAAGACAATCAGTTGCATTAAAATAACTGCCACAACAAGCCAGCCAAAAAGAACTTTTAACTCGTCTAGAAAGCAGGAGTTGAGTGACAACAAAACCCCAATGTTGTCATTAGGATGAGCCATGGTTCTAGTTTTAACATGTCAATTCACAGCACTCTGATGTTACATACTGCAGCTAGACCGCCATGTCTTTCATCAAAACACATTAATGCAAGCCACAGACGGATGAGGAGAAACTAACCCAAGAAATGGAAAAAGTGATCTGTAAGATGTAGACCACTAGAAGTATAGACCACTAGAACATTAGAAGTATTTCTAATCTGTTGTGAGCTACTGATGTTGCATTTAGATGTGCTACACAAATGAAAATTGTGTTCTCTTAAGCGCAGAGGCAGAGGACCTCTTCATTTCACCCTGGGTGGTACTAAGACAGAACCACTCACCTGAATCTCATTCATGCTCATGATGGCTCGGGAAGGCTTTTGAGTGCCAAGGCGGTAGCGCAACCCCTCGTCCAGACTCATCCCCCAAAACTCACTGTAGTTAGCTGCCCTCCATCTAAAAATCCACAGACATAGAGAAAATCTATTTATGGAATTTTTAGCTAGTTTTGGGCCAAAAAAGGCCTTGTTCTATACCAGGGGTCTTTAACCTGTGCAGAAAGGGCCACTGTGGGTGCAGGTTTTCATTTCAAACAAGAAGAAGCCACACCTGAGTAACTGAAAACCAAGACCAACTAATTATAGAGGTGGAATCAGGTGTGACTCCTGCCTGGTTGGAACAAAAACCTGCACCCACATCTGGACAGGTTTGAGACCCATGTTCTAGACCATCATATCCATTACCAGTCTCAGATCTCGACATATTAATTAAGATATGGTGTTCTCATAGTCATAAATGCACAGTGACGCTGGAATGAGAGAGTAAGAGGGTGAATGAGTGCATGGCTCTTACCCATAGTTTCCTCTGTTCACTGCCTGGATCATGTCAGATTCTATCAAACAAGCATACTGCTCACAGTCCCACTGCCCATTCTGGCCACATGTGCTGTAGAGAGTAATCAAGACATGGTTATTCAAAAGAATCACAAGAGAGTGCTAGAGGTTCTATTTACATGTTTGCTTATTTCTTAGACTAATTATTCAACAGAGTCTGAAACAGTGTGAGGTAATTTAATATTAATATTTAGAATATCTCACTCTACTGTACACAGACATGTTAGTCAAATAATCACTGCAAAATAATCCTGACTGCTGAAATACAGTGCAAATATCTCTGACATTTGTTTTAGTGTGGTAGTCAATAAAGAGGCTTGGCATTTTTTTAGGAAATCAGTAGTGTAAAAAAAAGCCACTCTGTGGAATTCCACTGAGAGACACAAATTCAAAGAAAGTGGAGCACTTGGTTGTTGTGGAATGAGGGAGGAGAAAAGACATTGTCAACCTTTTATGGCTACAGTGCTCAAATATCCATTTTTAGACAGCATGACTAAGAGGACAGGGCCGACTTAGTCTGCAACTTAAGCTGTTTTTACTGAGACAATATTTAAATAGGAATATACTAAAATGTACTGGGTATTTGTGTGATTAGCCTTTTTGGAGGACTTCATGTTGAGAATGTATGTATGGCAACATATCTGTTATGATCCGTGCTGTTTTTAAGTAAACTTAAATCCCTTAAACCTTCAGACATGAAACTACCAAAAGAATTCACATATTATTAGCTTGTGAATACCACTGTCATGCTTGACAACTGCAAGCAAACACACAAGAGAACGGAAAAAGGTTGAATTGGTCACCCATAAAGAATGCTGAATTTGATTAGAGAAAGTAGGCTGGTTGCTTTGACACTGTACTCATTTTATTGGCTGTAAAGTAGCAGTCTCCTGGTAGTAAAACCCATACCCAATGGTTTGGAACAGACATAAATCCACACAGAAACATATCTGACAGTTTGTATACCACAGTGTGGGGGATAAGTAACCCAAAGTCTCGAGAGGTGAAGATGTCAAGTGTTCCAGTGTCAGACAGAAGCCATTTTGACACATTCCTTGGGACAGCTCAAGCATAACTGCTTAACTTTCAGCATCTTGACTCAACTGAGGGTCACAGTAAATGGTAGTGCACAAAAACAAACCTCTGTAACACTGCCTTGTGAGAGCGGAGGGGGTTTGTGGGTTCTGTTCGTCTCTTCGTGAGATCGGTGAAGGTGTCTCTAGATCTTAGATGGTGGGCTGCAGCTCTGCCCCTCTTTGAGGCTCAATGATAAGGGCCCATAGGTGAGCTATGTGGGTAAGACTTATGCAGGCTTTGGCTTCAGTTAAGAGCAACAGAAAAATGTGGCATGCCATCACGCAAGATGCAAGTGGTCTGATTAATACGCCACAGTTGGTTTACCGGTGTTAACTTGTTTGATGCAAATGACGTTAATACTAAAACAAACCATAAACAAGGGAGCAAGCGAGTCAGTTTATTCCATTTAGAATAAAGGTACGTTTTCATTATATATATATATATATACAAGTAGGTTCAGCATGTGTCAGTTTTTGCCTCCAAATCTCTTAAAACTTCACATATTGTTGTGGTAGAGGGGGTAAAGAGTTGCGGGTTGAGGGTTGGAGGTAGCTCAGTGGTTAGGATACTTGCCTCTGGACCATGAGGTCCTGGGTTCGAATCCTACCCCCAGCACCACC
>JBBKCR010000134.1:11647146-11657660 GCA_037577295.1 Ladigesia roloffi
GCCTTCATAACACTGACCAATGACACACTTGAAACAGTTGCGATAATTGTTATTTTTAGTGCGATTATGGGGGGGTCTTTTGAAAATTTTCTGCTCCAGTAGGGGTCCCTGGCCCAAAAAAGTTTGAGAAACCCTGCTTTAAAGAGACAATCCAGCAGAAACTTTTAAATAGATGTTACATAAAATATTTAAAAAAATTAATAAAAAATAAAAGACAAATTGCAAAAATGCTCAGGTTTTATTTCTTATAGGTGCAAGTACTGAACTGAACAGCTTTGTCTTTGTTTTAAAGAACGGCTGACAGTATTTCTCCTAACTTCCAAATAAAAAGGTTGTTTTTTAATGCATAATTTTGAAGGAAATGAAAAATAACAAAATATGGAGGTGTTTACAAAGCTTGAATAATTAAAAGAAATCTATTTTTCACTCAAACCAAATGGCAATTATTAGCTTTGATGTCCTTCTTGAAGTGTTTTGCCATCCGATTTGTCACAATGGGAGCGGAGAGAGTTGATCATAGCAGTGCTTTTCTACTTTTCCTCATTAACCTGGATTTGAATGAGGTGATAACTTATCAGTACTTCATGAAGCAGAATGATGTGCTTGTGAAAGATCCTGGCATGGAATTAATGTCATACTCAAAGAGATGTTGATTTAAAAATAAATTGCAGTGACCTCTGTTCCATAAAGACATGGCTGGTCCACACAGAGGCCAGACCTCAACCCCATTTGTGATGAACTGGAACGGAGATTGTGATCCAGACCTTCCAACATGAGTGCCTGACCTCATAAACGCTCTACAGAATGAATGGGCACAAATTCCCACAGAAACTCTCCAAAATCTTTTGGAAAGCTTTCCAAGAAGAGAAGAAGCTGTTAAAGCTGCTATAACAACTTTCACTCTACTTGGAAGGCTTTCCACAAGATTTCAGTGTCTCTGTGGGAATTTGATAGAAAAGGTTCTTCCCTAATCTGTTTTCACAATGTTGGAAGCGTGGCCTTGTCCAAAATGTCTTGGTGTGCTGAAGCACTGGAAGTAAGGGACCTAGCCTGAACCCTGAAAAACAGATGAACATAATCAGAAGGGAGCTTTATTAGCCTTTGAACACATCGTAATAAAAGTGCGTTCATTTTAGGTTGGAATCCCCCCCACAAAAAAGAAGAATCTCACATCAACAGGATGTGAGAGGCCCTCTCAGAGAGAGCCTTACAGCTAGGCACACAGGAGGTCTATGCATCGGCACATACCGTAACTAACGCCTATTGTGAAATATAATACGACAAAATGTTATGTATAAACAATCACCAGGAAGACACAACTCTGATCACAGGGCTAGCGTTCTCTGGGGCGAACAGCAGCACATGGGAGGTCACATCTCTGAAGAGAGAAAGTCCAAGTGTGCAGTGCAATACAAAATAAAAAGAATCAACCCTTGCATCTACGGGTTATAATTTAATGCTCTACAGATTTATTCAGGCCACAATTTCTTTTCTTGAGGTTCAATGCAATATCCTTAGGTGATCCAAGCCTCACCACACATACACACACACACACACACACACACACATACACACACACACCAATGGCAGTATATTAACGAATGCTGTTTTCTTGGACATCATAGAGGACACAGTGCTGCAAGATTGTAACATCACACTGAAAGAAAGGTAAATTACCCCAGAGAAAACCTGGCAGCTTAATCTCCTTTATCCTCTCCATTCTTCTGACCTTGAACATCTTTTAATGCTTTTCACTGGCTGAATGCTCACAACACTGAAGGTGACTTCAATTTGTTTCATTTTCCTGTTCCATTCACAGCAGCTCAGAAGATTTATTTTATCCAAAAAAAAAAATTCCTTAACAGTAAACCGAGGATAAAAATAAATCAAGATGAGTTCTGCTTGTAAATAAAGATGAACACTACCACTAGCACACAAGTGACTCACTCCCAGATGTAAACTGTTCCATCCTTTATTAAACATAGCTTGCAAGAGATAAATATTACAAAGTTATTTCCTCCAAAATTAGCTTATTTTTTTCAGTCAATGCATAATTGTTGTTAATCAACCGGCAGTAACCAAACAGCATTTTTTTTTCATCTCCATTTTTAGACAGTTAAATATCAAGGATGTGCAAAAGGTCTGGATTAAATGTTCCAAATGAAAAAAAAAAACAAAAAAACAAAATCAAACAAACAAAAAAAAAAACAAACAAAAACTTTTTTTAGTCTTGCCCCAAATTCATAACTGCTTTTAGCCAATCCCCAGCTGTTCATAGGAGGTTATTTTTTTCTTTTAACAAAAAGAGATTTAGATATTGCCATGTGTTTTGAATAGTCAAAGTGGTGGAATTGCAGCCAAGTCTGTTTAAAAAAAGATTCAAAATTCAAGAAAATTAAAGATAAGAGAAAATATGTCCCAAACCCCAGTCTCCCACTTCGAGAATAATGACCTGTATTTTTGCAACAAATAACTCAGAAGAGAAAAAAAAATCAGAAAAGGAACAATGACGAGATTTAAACAAAAAAAAGAACTGAAATAATGATCCAAAAACTAGAGTGACATCACATGGTGGAGAGACGTAAACCCCAGTGCTAAAATGCTCATCTCCAGAAAAGCTGATTGTCCAATCAGAGAATTATGGACAGTTACTCTGACAATGAAATGTGAAAGAATATCTAAGAATGTCACAATCTTTATATTCAATACTTGAAAAGTGTGCAAAATTGTCCCACTTCTTTTTTTTTTGTCTTAAAATTGTACTAAACTGAAAGCAGTAAGCATCAGAACAGTCAAAAAAACACAAGTTTTCCTTAAAACGCAAATGTATACAATGTATACAACTTCCCATGAAAAACAAAATAAGAGCATTGCAAACTTTCCCGCTTGGGGAAAAACATGAATAAGAGGCATACTTAAGTCTACCGAAGAAAGCTTTTATATTATGAGGAGTAGAAAACGAGAATTTACATTGTCTCCCGAAAGGGTAAATGACACCCTGTAATTCAACTGAAGCGAACTCAAGGTAATGTGCGCTTTGTCTGATTCCGTGTCTACGGGTGAGTGCTTTGGATTTGGTCAGGTGTGGGGTAATACTGTCAAAAGTCTGATCCACTCTGAGCCTTGCGAGGCTGATAGTCTGCATGGGACTTCCAGAAAAAATGTAATGTTTTCACTGAACATTGGTTTAACTTCAATGTTGTTGACAAAGAAAAAAAAAACCCAAACACACACAAAAAAGGAACATTTACAAGAATATCCCATCACGTCCCAGTCCAAAGACTGCAGAATGGATCAAACGCTCCACCAGGACAATTATCGGTTTGTGTGTTTTTTTTGTTTTTTTTTTCATCCATTTGCAAATACTACATACTACAAAAACATACAACCAGGGAGAAAAATGCATCGAAAAGAGCTCATTCAAAAACAAGAGAAGTATAATCCCGTACATTTTGCACATTTGTTACACAATAATACACAGTGATCACAAAACGAAATGACAAGCTTCACAATATTCATGGCTTTTTGTTTGCTTTTCTACACAATATACAACCATTTTAATTTCATTTTTTTTAATTCGAGGGAGAAAAAAAAGCATATGTACAATAAGTCATTATTACTTCTGACCTAGCAAATATTGTGTTGTCATCTCTTAAGTTCAATTTTTTCCCCGTTTGATTTAACTTGATTTTTTTTTTTTCCCGTATGAAAAGATCACAAATGAAATAAGCAAACCAAACTTAATCGAGGAGTCATTGAAGGAAGTGTAATATTTCAAAACCCTAGAAAATGACATTTCAAAGTCCAACTGGTAGATATCAGCAAAGGTATATGGATGCATCCATTACAGTCTGGCAGGGAGTGTAGGAGAGAGAGAGGAGATTAACTATACACGTCCCGTATTTGCTTTAAGGGGGTCTTACAAAACACACACAAATTGAGTTGGGGGGAGGGGGAAAAAAGTAGATAAAAATGTGAAAATAAGTTTACTAAAGGGTATTGATTTGTAGACAGTATCAAGAAAAATTGTAAACTTTCTACCATCTAATATTGCACCTGCGAATCAAAGCCAAGGTAGTTTCAATGACTTGTTTGAAAGCTGCAGTATTCTGTCATAAGCAGTAACGTTATGAACAGCCTTCAATACCAAAACAGTAATACCTGTACTGACCAGCGGCTCACTTCACATTTCGAACAACATCAGAGTCGACGTTGCCACTTTCAGCAATCATGAAGCCAGAGCGCTTAAGGAGAAAGCCCTCACTCAGTCTGTGATCGACCTGCATGCTGACCTCAGTGTGCCTTAAGCCTAAATGGACATAGAGCATGTTGTAGTACATTTTAAGGTTGAAAATGGTTGTGTTGAGTGTCCAAAGTCTTGTGGTGTACCCACAAATCTCACACTCGCTGAAATTTTAGCTACAACTTATGAGTAAGTTAATCAAACAACTTTCAATTAAACACCCCCACTTGCCTCAAAAATATCTATTCAAACTGCTAGAATGAAGCAGCTGTGTCAAGTGCTAATTCAATGGGAAAGTGAGGGGTAAAGTGATGCAGCTTGAATTCTGTCTAGCACCAAAAATGTGTTTATTTTAAATCCTAATTCTACACAAAAGCCCGTCCAAACCTCCAATACTGCATACTGACCAAACAGCTAATGCTGCCACCTTGTGCAACACCTTCCTTACTGCCCTTGTTGCTATCAGTACTGAAGCGTAGCTGAAATGTTCCTTGGGAAGGTGAGTAAATGTTTCACTGCACCATTACAGAAATGTATCCATCCTTTTATCCGTTTTACATTTTGGTCTCAAGGACTTGACCAGATTGACAGCCAAACACAAACTGCAGGTTTTACGCCACAATAAACAACAAGGTCTCTCTCCTAACTCCCTCTGAGTCAGTCTGGTGCCATCCATACTTTAAAGAGCCTGGCAGCTGTAACATTCTTGTCCCATTACAAAATTTTTCTTTTTCTTTTTTTTCCCCTTCCCATTCTTGTTAACAAAAGTGCTCCTGGAGAACGAGGCACCTCGCGTGCATTGCCCTAACACGCTGATTGATCCTTTGTCTTTGCCATTATAGATATATGCATCTCCTTCTCTTAAACCTTCTCTCATGCTAAGACTCTATACATAAACCATATAGATATTTGAATAGTTTCCGTCTGTTTTACTATTTCAATGATTATCGTCTCCTGTGGCAAGTACCTTTCAGATACACAACCGTTTTAATAAGAGACGCCGCCAAAAAAGGAAACAAAACAGAAAGAAATAAAAATAGAAAATTAAGAACTCTAAAGGAGAAATGAAACTCAAAGAGGAATAAAGTTCGTAATAATGGAACTCTGGGTCACTTCCTCCTTATCCAGCTAATCATGTGGCACCACAAAGTGAAGCCTTTCTCAGAGCATCGGTGTCCTATGAGGGCAAAGGCTTTGAGGGGCATGGAAGATACTGCTTTCAGAGACCAACCATGTCCACATTAAAGCGAAATGGGCAGATTCTGTACATTCAGAGGCAAAAAGCCTTCATCAGAATTACGCTCTTGCCTCTGTTGTTGCTCATTTCAGCCATTCTTCTGTGCGGTACATGACGCAGGCCAGAACATCCTTCACCATCAGTGTCATCAGCAAGTCGGCAGACATCTCCTAGTGTTCTCACTTTACCGTGTGGTCTTCTCAAGGCAAAACAACTATTTGTCAAATCAGAGTCTCAGTGCATTAGGACCAGTCCACTAGAAAAGCCTGTCATGTTCCATAAAACCCAATCTCCACCAATCTCCTCCATGCCTCTGAAGAACTAGTAGCTTAGAAAAGTGTTTGCTACAAAGACTCTGGTCTAACCAAATGGCACGGTCAAACCGTTCTTATTCAAATAGTTTAGTTATAAGCTTCAATGAGGGACACGAGATTAAAGAAAATAAGAGCTTTCATAATATGTGAGCAAGCTCTCAGTTTTACAGGGTGCAATAGATGGGGACATTTTTTTTAAGTGACCTTTGAATCTTGCCCCCTCCCTCATGAGCAAAATAAATAAAAAGGCCAAAACAAAAAAAAGAAAGGAAAAAAAAACCCACAAGTCACTAAGAATACTATGAATCATAATAAGATTACCTGTAACAGAAGCAATAATAATAATAATAATTATAATTATAATAATAATAATAACATAGCAATAAGAACAGCAATATTAAATTGAAATAAAGAGCTTTGCTATAGTAGGAAATTGAAGTCGAGATGCACTGACGTCTGGTGTTCATCATCTGGCTGACTGAGTCGTTCTCATGGGTTAGTTGGGTAGGCACACGGACAGGCACTGCATGCGACGGGGTGATGGTTGCTGTGTTGTGTGTGTGTGTGTGTGTGTATATATGAGAGAGAGAGAGAATGTGTGTGTGTGAGTGTGTATGTGTGTGTGTGTTTATGTGTGTGTGTGTGTGTGTGTGTGTAGGGGCAGGGTGTGAAGGGGTGTCCAGAAGGGGCCCAAAGGTCTGCTGGACCTCATTTCTGGCCGGTGATGGACTGAGATATTGAGCGTGGGGGGATCATGTCCAGCAAGTACTCCCTCTGTCGGTCTGCTAGACTGGATGCCTTATGGCCTCCCACACCTCCTGGGTTCAAATAGGCAATATTCAGGCCTGAGAGGAGTCAGAGACATGAGGTAGAGAGAGGGATAGAAGACATAAAACGGTCAAATGACAGAAAACAAGGGAAAAATCAAGGGGCAAAATATAATTAATTTAAACAGGTTTTATATAACTGAACACATTGATTCCAACTTTTTGAATGTCAGTGCAATACATTTCACATAGGACCACACAACAGGGGACTTTATCTGGCTGCCTAACAGTCTCTAAGGTGTTCTCACCAGGGATGTTGTAGATTTGCCGATGGCTTTCATGCTGCGATCGACTGCTGCTGCCTCCTCCACAGCGCTTGCTGGTCATGCCCAACAGGCCACTGGCCACTGAGAGCTGGGATGCCTGGGCAAAGTTAGAGAGAACACCCCGTGCTGAGCTGGACAGACCCCGCTGCAGGGCGGCCTGTGGCTGAGGAGCCTGCAAACAAAAACAAATAAAGCAAAGTGTCACAGAGCCAATCACAGCTATTACACAAAGTCTTAATCAGGCTTAAGAAGATAAAACATCAAAATATGCAGAGTAATCCAAGGGCAGGAGTGGAAACCAACATCATACTGTTTGTAATAAGTAATGACTACATGCATTTTATGTAGGTTCTCAAGGCCCACAACACTGCATCCCTATCAAATGGTTTTTGTGTACTACACAGCGCATGATGTGCTACCTGTCGGAGGGCATGGTGTCGAATCATGCTCTCAGCCTTGCTGACACTGGGCACAGTCTGAGCTGAGCTTGGAGACAGAGTAGCCTGCTGCTGCAGCCTCTGCTCTATCTCCTTACATACAGACACGAGAGAGAGAGAGAGAGAAAGAGAAAGAGAGAGAGAGAGATATTAGAAATAGTGACAAAATCAGAAATTCAGCTCACATTCTATTGTATAGAATGTTTTAATGTTATCAGCCGCCAGCTAACCTGCTCCTGCTGCAGGGCCTTGACAAAGGCATTCTTCAGTCGATTGGTGTGCTCGGCCTTTAAGGCCTTCTTTTGATTGGACGTCATGCACTGCTCACACAGAATGCGTCCGCTTTTCTCCTGCTTCCAATGTGGAGTGAAGTCGGTCCTGCACTGGGCACAGAAAAACGGCTCCATGCGGGCCAGTGACCCCCTCATTTTACCTGCCAGAGGAAAGTAAAGGGTTTCTGCTTTGTTCTACCTTAACATTTCATCATATTACACCACAACAAACTACAGGTTCTTCCACAATGTAATAGTTTTAATTCTTAGTAAAAGCACTACCAGCTCACTTTCACTCCTCACTCACATCATTAATGAGTTTATAGGCTGTATGTTGTGTATCTGGCCTTTACCCTGGCTGTCGATGACGCTCTGCACCACCTCCTCCAGCCCCACCATGTAGATGAACTCGCTGTTGGCAGCCGATGGCAGGAAGTGGAGCAGGGGGGCGGGGGGTTTGGGTGGTGGGATCTCCAGCAGGGTTTTCTCCAGCTGCTTGCGTAGGGCCAATTTGGCAGCTGCCTGGCTGCTGGCCTGATCATTCAGTGATCCCACGGTGCCCACACTGGAGCCGCCGGGCAGTGTGGATGGGCTGACTGCTCCTACTCCACCCACTCCCACACCCACACCAGCAACCCCTGCAGCCCCCGCTGCCTGCATGTGGGCCAGGTTCATATAGATGGCTGTTGAAGAACTGGAGCGCTGGGAGGCCGCCACCTGCTGGCTTGCAGCCTGTGGCACATAGAGAACATGTTACTCAGCCTGATATGGGTAATTTCAGTTAATGACTAACATGCACCTCTGTTCAAAAGGTTTTTAAACAAATAATTAATTTATTCAAAAAGGACTGGTTTTAAACATTTTATGAGCTCAGGATTTGCGTAAACAAAATGAGGTATGCAATATTCTCTGTTTGTGTCTTGAAGTTATGCCATGTTATCTGCACTGATAAATTAGGCATTCTATATGTTAATTTCAAGGTGAAAGCTTTAGCAATCACTATGAAAAATCTCAACAAAATGGGTCACATATGAAATTCAATAATATCAGACTTTTAAACAGAAGTATTTGCCCCATATACAGAATTACAGCAATCATCATCACATGTATTGGTGATGTTTGTGGAGTATCCATCCTGTGTGTTAGTAAAGAGTGTATGCATATATCGTTTACCTGCTGATAGCTAACTGCGTTCCCCATGCTCCCTGTGGAGGATCGTCCCATGCCAGGTTTGGAGGGCAATCTCTGACCCTGCAGCTGGGCAGGGTTAGGAGCGATCACCCGCTGGGACATCATCATCGGTGGCAGAGAGGCACTGGCAGCAGACCTGATTACCGTGTGGCCCTGGAACAAACAGGCAGACAAATACATGAGGACATGCAGTACAATGAATGACCACTAGATGTCAGCAGGCACTTAATTTGCAGACACTACTACACGGTCACATACAGTAAGACAGACATGAATAAATTGTGCAATGATAAATACTACTGTAATTGTAGTAATAGTGTTCCATTTGCATTAGGAGAAACACACTAATATGTCAGGACAGTAAAAATGCACATTAAGGGAATCGCTAATGCCAGATGTCAGATGAGTTATTGAACTAGAATTTAAATTAGTTTATTAAATAAAATAAACAGGAGAAAAATCCATTCTGAAATGTTAGCATGGCATTTTGAGGACACAGAAATGAAAATACATTTCCAGTCAGACGCAAACCCCTTAACACAAACCTGTGCTGTGCGCAGGTTCTGGGGCTCAGAAGTGTGCATGCCTGGCCGAACGGGAAGCTTATTCAGCCCCTGTGAACTGTGAATGGGAGAGGGCTGCACAGAGGAGGGGGCGTTCTGGACTACTGGAACCTGGAGAGAAAGATGAAGACAGACATACACACTTAGACTCAAGCATGGATGACAATATACTGCCACACACTGAGCCTAGGTGTCAGATTCCTGAGGAAAATCAACAGATGTTTTTATAAAGCTGTCACCAGAGTTAGCTAAACCATCGCTAATGATTTGATCTGTTTTGGTGTTAATAAAATTAGCACAAGCACATCAGGGCCTATGGCAGAGTTGCCTTTTTCAAGTGTAGTCCAGCTCAAAACACTACAGACACTTTATGATCAGCAATTTTATGTAGAGAGGCTGTGAGAAAAATCACAGCAGTATATACAATGTTGGCTTTGGACTTTTTAAGAACATTTATGATAGATGTTCTATTAAAAACCCTCTTAGAAGATAATTCTGCACATATGTTCATTTCTGTCATTGTCTAACTCCAGAGAATGACTTGTTTACCTGTTAACCAGGTGCAATGGCCTTTTAAACTGAAATCTTTGAGTCAAAGCAGATGTTATTTCTTTTTTTGTATTGAAAACATAAAATGGTGCAAAGCATATATTTCATCATGAAATATGTGTTGCTTCCACCCCTGCTAAGGAGACTTAGAAATGGTACTGACTGTAGAGCTTAAGCAAAGCTCAGGTATCAGTGCTGATCTGGTGCAAAGCTGAGGTCATATCTGTTTTCTCATTTCACTGCATCAATCTACAGGCATGAAACAGCTTTAGAGCAGTTATGTAAACAACAGTAATGCTTCAAAATTGATCTAGTTTGAGAGTGAGGCAGTGATGGTCACCAGGCTGCATGAGCCAGGTTCTGGGACACTGTTAAGCAGCAGGGAGAGAGGTGTTAACTCAGCTGTGCTGATAAATGGAGGTAATGGCAAGGAGCAGAGGACTGACCTTCTGCACCACGTTCTCTTTCTGCATCTGGCTTTGTCTCAGCTTCTTCAGCAGCACCAGCCGGGCCTCCTCCAGCCTCAGCTCCTCACGCAGTGCTTTGATCATCTGCTGCCTCTCCTCACCCGTCTTTCCCTGTGGAGCACAACACACATGCACGCACGCACACACA
>JBBKCR010000134.1:11708715-11741062 GCA_037577295.1 Ladigesia roloffi
TCTGAAAGAACTCATTTGTAGCCAGAGCATGGACAGGTCAAATTATCCTGCTCCCCTCTTTCCTGCTTCGCCAATTACAGAAACACAAATCCTTTTTCATTCATCTTATGTCTGACTTTAACACTCACAGAACACCAGTCTCTCTCTCTGGTTTTCTTTTTGGTTTGAGACCTCTCAGTCTCAAAATGTTTAAAGCTTTTTGGATTTAGTTTAAAATTTCACAAAGCAAATGAAAACAAATATTAAACAATTGTTCATTAATTTCATGAATTTTAGCCCTTAAATGCTAGTTGTCTACTATTTTTTTTTATTCAATTTTTCTAACCAGTGGGTCAAATGTCAAAAACATTATGGATCAATATCACTAAAATGTACTGTTTTCCATTATTTGGACAGAGGGACATAGTTTAACGTTTAAATTCAGGTAAGAATGTTCAGTGTTTTAGGGTAAGAATGATAACATAGTAATTATAAATTAACAGCATCCTGTTGACATATATATGTACTTTTGACCCACTGTTTTTTCAGGTTCCTAACAAACATTTCCACGTGTTTCTTCAACTTCTATAAAAAACACAAAATAGAAGAAGAAATAAAAAACAATAACAATAACAATAATTATAATATTAACATTAATAACATTTTAAAATTCAAAATAAAAAAAACATTTTCTGACTTAAATTTCTTTGAGTTGCAGAAAATGATACAGAATTTTAGGGAAAGGGTATAAAAATGAAAATAATTTCTACAAAAAGAACCAACACTGTTTGTGTTTCAAATCTAAGGTCTACCACTGGACAAATGGCCCTATATAGATACAAAAATCCAAAGATCTCCCCACAAAAATGTATTTTTCTTTTGGTATCACATCTGTTTCACTTCTTTCATTCAACAAAAGAAACAAGGACAGGAAATAAGTCTGTAAGACGGTTAAAGCTGCAAACACCATGAAAAAACCTTTAACATTCATTGAGGTTGTGTAGGCAACCCTGGGGCATAGTAGGCATCTTTAGGTAAGCAAGTCTATTTCCTTCAACCGGTGCCAAGATCTTAAAAGGTGTTAGTCACATATACAGGATCAAAATCTAGTTTGACTTAACAAAGTTAACAAAACCTAGTTGTAAGATTTTGCAAAAAATATCAAGTCACTTTCCTGATATATAACCATAAAACAGTCAAGTTCTTTGGTTCCATTAGAGAGTTACTGTAAAAATAGTAGGTCCCTTGAATCTGTTTTGTAAGGTAATCTTAGGAAACAGGACCAATACTAGCCCAAGGTTTAACCAACTGTTATCCAATCACAGAGCACACACCTATACATACATATGTGCTACACACCATCATACATAAATAATGTACATACATGCGTGTTTCTGTGCTTTGGTTGAGGGAGTGTTACAAAAGATAAAGACTATGAATGTTAAAATAGTTACAAAGTATTTGGTTAAATTGTTACTATTCTACATATTTGGCAACTGCAACTCTATTATAGCAAGAGGATACAACTGGTATCTCTCTGGTATCAATATAGAAAATCTCATTGAAAATATATCCCATTTTCATTTTGGTTATTTCTTAAAAGTAAAATGGTATATTCAAACAAAACAATTGGCAGCACCATGTCAACAGAAGGAAGTCAGAAAGAGAAATCATGAAAAATGGACACACTATGAATCAAGGCGTGTACAGGCACCCTCTACTAAAGGCAGCAAATTGGTATGAAGCTTTTGGTTTACTTCATATAAAGCACTTTTCATTACGACTTCCCTTCATTTACAGGACCTAGAAAAACGCAAAGGTTTTTCTGGATGAGCAAAAGAAACGAAAACCACTTTAATTTTACATCTTTGGGTATTATTAAGTATGGTTTTGTTGTTAAAAACTTATTATCAGTATACTTGAATAATGGTGCCAGACCCAGAGAGAACGCTGAGGTGCTGCATTTTCTCTTTGAAATGTCAGCCTTCATCTGACAGCACCTGCGAGTTCCACCGGTAATAATTTGGCATCTGTAGAGTCGACCTACTGGCTTGACTTGTTAGGCTTTGGGTTAGCTTTCTGCTAAGCTTTGGGTCAGTGAGCATCCTCCCATCTTCTGAGCTCCTGGTTTCATTGGTAGGTGAAACTCCCAGAAAGGCCAGAATTTTCTCTTTTCCCATTTGGCTGAAGGGATACGATCAATTCATAAAGGTCTATGCTTTCCGTGAGGCATTAAGTCCCTTGTACTGGGATAAAACTCTTTGAAATAGGACTCCTGTCTGTGTTTATCTCTAGTCTTTTTCTTTGGAGGCAGGTAAAACCAGACAGGAGACCCATGTCAAGTCATAATTTGTCAGGATCCAAGTCGTTGTGTGCTATAACTCGGTGTGCTGCAGCTTCCCGCTGCATGCTGTTGAGCTTGTGAAACAGAAAAAATCTGCCAAGGAATGTGAGGTACTATTCCACCACTGGTATGCTCATCTGTGCTTGTGTGAAAAATCTTCAAAGGACGACAATCCAACTATGTGAATGAAGAAGTGGAAGAGGACGTCAGGAAAATGGGAATCTGAGGTGGCTTCACTCATTGGTTTACCCTCAGCTTTGGTCCACTGAGGCATTTGGGTCAGAACCAAGGTCAGACTCGTCATGGAGGTAACCAGGTGGACGTTCTGGAGAAGGCTTTGCACAGGCACTGGCATTAGCATTGGCTCTGGAGGGATAGGGCGGCCTGCAGCTCAACAGATGGGGTACATCAATAACACTTTCCAGAGTGAGAGTGTTTATTTGATATCGCCTTCGCAGTTAGTCAATCCTATTACATGAATGACAAACAACTTATGCTTGGTCAGCACTCTTACTCTGAGAAGTCTTAAATATATGACCCACTATCTCTTATCTTTGGCTGAGGTAGGCTTACTAGAAAGGTAGCAGGCTAATGTTAGCAACAATGGCTCAAACATTCTGAGGTAGGTATCTTTGGAGGTATACAGTTTTTGGTGGCTCATTACTAGAGAAGGGAAAGGAAAATGCTCAGGGAAAGAGGGGACTCCAACACCTTTATGGTTCTTCTCAGTCGGCCTGCCTCGAGGCTTGTAAGGTGAAGATAATAACAATCAGTTCAGTCAGACTCACGCATTCACAAGGCAACACGTATTTCTTGGCTAAAGACAGGAACAAATCTCTGCTCCTTAACCACTCAAACTAAAAACAAAGCAGCTAGTCACAATGTAACTAGTCAATTTGGCACTATTTATAATTAAGTAATTCCAGGAGATCTGTCTGGACCTAGTAGAGATTCAACTAAGCCCTTAGTTTGTCTAATGCTAGTCTGGAATGTCTTATTATCAGAGGACACAATTGCTAGAGGAACATTTTGGTATAAGCAGAAGTCCTCTGATACTAAAACATTATTAGAGTTTCGGTTTTCTAATTTGCTTTGGTGCTATACTTCATTTTGGTACAATCAAGTGAAGGGCAGCGTTCAGAAACGAACAAGGTTCTTCAGTATTCACTACATCCTAAGGCTACTATTTGGTATTTTTATGTATACAGATCATAAAGGCATTCAGATTTGGTCCCAAATGAAGGAATATAGGCTATAAAAGAGATTTTTTTAAGTTAGTGTTCATATTGTGTATAACAATGATATACTTCCACTGCTAATTAAAATTTACTCTGAGGAAAGGTCATACAAGTCCTTACTCATCAGCAGCTGAGATTTTTTTTTAAAACTAGGCATGAAAAGCACAGGGGTGGGTTTTTAAAGGCGGCTTTGGTGGGCAGGCCGAGAAGAGAAACCACAGGGAGGTTGAAGTGCGGAGGTTATGGGCTTAAAGCCAATGCTAGCCAGTGCCCGCACCTGTGCCAGGCAGGCTGGCTGAGTGCTGCTCTATGAGAACCTGGCACTGAGCTGGGTGAGCCTGGGTTTGACCCTGGGGAAAGAAAGCACAGAGGAGTTATTTGGAAAAATCAATCACCTGACAGCCAAATCAGCAATCCTTCACCCTCACAGCCTGTGACCTTTGTGTTTTTCACAAGCTGTGATCCATCGCTGTGTGGAGCACTTTACTAGACACAGTTCAAATTTCATTATTGATATATAGAAGTCTTCTGAAACAGGATCAAACAACAAAAAGCTGAATCATAACGTATAAAAAAGATTCTTTCCTTAAGCCTCCACCCCAAATAAGGCACTAGAACAAAAATGATTTAAGTAGATGTAATAAGTTAAGATAAATACTAGTCACTGTCAAAACAGGACCTCATAGCTCTGAAAGAAAAACTGTAACACAGAGAGAGTTCAGGAAGTTTAGAAAGATTTTAAACGAAGTAATTTATTCCAAGCCAAATTTGATTATTGGCTATTGGTCCATTTATCAAGAAATGCTCACACAGTGAGATATAGGGTTTAGGTATTTGCTAAATAAGATGTCCCTCTAACCCAAAATCAGAGTGGGGACAATCTTAGTGATCCTCTATTGTATCTGCAGCTCACCTGAGACACTAGCTCAATCGCTTGAGCTTGGTGTGTCGCCCCAGGTTTAGGGATTCCATTGCCCTGAGCATGGTGTCCTCCATTCTCTCCCCTAGCTACAGACCATCTGTCCTGAGTGCCCTTTCTGCAGAGGAAACTAAAAACAACATTCCAGCACTCAGAATAAGCCTCCAGTACAAAAATAGTGCAATTCACATTTTTAACCTTTCAATTATTGATGGTGGAAAACATGATCATCATGCAATTCAGTATTAATTATTTCTCACTAGCTCATGGTATTTCTGCAAATATTATTTTTTTATTCTGTACCTTATTTCTATTCATAAAACTAATTATGAAACAATTGTGTATGTCTTAAATTTCCTGAAGGGCTATTGTACAGTCCTGTTTTGCTAGGTGGTTTTATCATTTGTGTTTTTGCCATGTTTTAGCTATTCCTTGAAAACAGTAAACAGAAATACTCTAGATGGTAATTTAGTGATACAAAATACAAATCAAATGCAATTAACTCACTGTGCAATGATATATGTAATTACATAATTACAAGTTAATTGTATAGCAAAACTAAAGCAATAACTTTAAAAGTTAAACTGGTTTCAAACAGTATGAAGCGACATGACATATCCCAACACTACATTAGAAGTAGCACAGTGTGTCTCAGAAACCTGCTTACCTGCGGCGGTATCCGAACATGAGGAACAGCACACAGAAAATGATGCAGGCCATTCCAATGTGAACTCCGACCACTATACCCCCCAGTGAACCCTCACCGTCCCTGCAGTTACACTGTCTCTCATCTCCTAAGCAACAGAAACACCAAGAGTGACAACCTGCAGCTCTCCAGATAGCCAAAATGTAGACCACATATTTTACAGTCAATTTGTAGCCAAAGAAAACAACCTTTTAGTTCCCTCTGGGTTTTCAGTGTAATGGTTTTACCTGCTCTGTTTTTTGCAGTGGTTCCATCCTCTGCCAGCGATACAAGTCTCTTGGAGCAGTCACTCTCCCCATTTCCATTATAGGCCACAAGTTTGATTTCATACACAGCGCCAGGATCTAAGATGGCAATACCAAGTCATACATCAAAAATCCTATAATTGTTCAGTCACCTTACGCATGCCAAATCTCAGACAGATATTTATTCAACTATTGATCAGATAGATTCATTCTATGTTTTTACATCTATACTATTGTTTAGGATGTCATGCTAAAAGCATCTCTAGAAAATATCATTTGCATATTACTACACTTTCAGACATATACAATGAAAAATTAAAAGACCATCTGAGGAAGTTACCATCTTAACATTTCAAAGTTAAATCACTTTTTTCAGTTTAGTTCTTTGGTGATGCACTGGCAGACCTGTCAGGCATTTTCCAGCTTCTGCTCGTTTACTGTAGCAGTATTCTCCACTGATATTGTCCCTGAAATGTATCTTTTTGTTTTTGAGGCTCATTAGTGGTTTGATTCTTATGCCAGGTCATGCTAATTGGTTCTTCCCTTTACTCACATACCTTTCTACATTCGGGACAGTCATCTACTCTACTCTTTAGTTGTAAACCATTTTTGCACAGGGGGTCCTCTGTTCCTTTATTTAAGGTGTTTTTTGCTGATGTTTCTGCTCAAACACATCCAGTTTAAATCATCAATTAATTGAAAGGTTTAGTGGGTGTGTTCAAGTATGGAAATTACAAAACTGACTTGGATATTAAAGATTTTGCCCCTTTAGGTTGATTGAAAATTGTATAAAAGGCCCACATAACATTTCATGCATTCTCTCAAATCAAGTTGAGAGTCTGCATCTCACAGCCATATACAGTATACTTGCAGATCTTGGTAAATGTTTACTTTGATAGTTCACTGTAGATATTGTGTAAATGCTCAGTTTCTCTACGAACAAAATATTCAGTGTTAGATTGAGGGTTATTTTACTAACCCTCAATCCAACCCTAACCGTGATCCCAACCCATAACCCTAATAACTAAATTGTATAAGTCAATTTCATTACAACACCTAAAAACATCCTAATTCTATTTTATTTCTAATTCCACTGTTGTAGCTGATTATTTCACCAGATTGTTAGCAATGAATGAAACAAATGAAAACCCTCACAATAATCTAATTATACTAATACAATATTCATTCACTGCCTTTCATTTTGCTGTTGCTATTGCTGTGCCTCTCTAAATTTGAAATAATTCTGACATTGGCCCATATATTAGGTATGGCAAAATACCATACATCTATACTTATATATATAGTGAATTGCACATACAAACACAATCACACACCCACACGTCCACACTTACCAAGATGTACGATGGTTTGGGCATTAGTATGACAGGACATCTGAAGTGGACCTTGGAACTCCCCATGAGGAACCCTACGGTAGGACAGCCTGAAGCCCTCCACCTTGCCTGGCTTGTTGGGCAGCTCCCATAGTACTTGCACTGATGTAGCATTCACCACTTTAGTGAAGAAGGCTGGAGGAGGTGGAACTAGAATGGATAAACCAAACGAGATAATAATCATTACTACGGTTATTAACATTATGTCTACTATACAGCAGAGGTGCAGGACATTACTCATGATCTGTGAATAACTGAGAGGAACATGAATGTAGGTGGGCAGTGCAGAGGTTAAAGTGACACAGATGTTCAAACATATGGAAGGACAGAAAATAGTAAAGTCAGGAACAGACTTTACTGAAGGACAGAGAGGACAGGAAGATATAGGCTATGGTGCATTATATCTAAACATTTAGAAAATAAAGAAATAAAAAGAAAGAAAGAACCAGAAAGAAAGAAAAAGAAACCCAATTATATAAATGAAGAAAAGTGTGTGTCAAGATTGTTGAATAAACAATTAAAGATTCTAAAAATGGTGAAAAGATGCATAAACTAGATAAATGAATGAAGGTAATGAATGTATGAATTAATGAATACTGATATATATTTATACTAACACAGAAATATTGATTCAAAAATGTTGACAAATTATGTTAGTCACATTTTTTGGAAATGTTTTACTTTTATATACATAATTTGCAACGCACAATTTAAATGATAAAATTAAATGGTCTAAAACTTCATTACAGAATTTCGTTACCCCCATTACAATTTCTATTTTTTGATGTTTTGTGTCACAGCAAAAATTTTGGATTGGTGAGTGATTATGCTGGGAGAGAAACAGTGTCTGAATAAAAAGCAACAACCAGTCTCGGCAAAGAATCAGTTCATAGCTACATACCGCCCCCTAGTGTTGTAGCAACAACAGTTCCGGACTCTTCACTGGCCCCCAGTGGTGAGTAGGCCTTCAGGTAGATGGAGTAAGTGGTGGCAGGCTCAAGGTTGGTGAGGTCATGCTGATAGGTGGTCTTGCTGACAGCTTCTTGCAGCTCTTTACTGTCTGGCTCTGTAATCATGGTTTAGTCAAATATACATTAGGAAGCTTCCACAAATATATGTAGAAATAAACCATGTAGGAATTGACCACACCCATATTGAATTTCAGTAAAATTCATATTTTCCTAGTGGCCATGATTGAGCAGTTATACCTTAGATATTTCAAATGTGTTAAAATACGTAATTTAGTTTAACTTTAATGTGCTTCAATCAAATTTCAGCTTTACCAAACTACAACTAGCTATGAGTAAATATGATTAAATATGTACAACAGCTTAAAAAAAAATCAGGATTTAAGCTGCAGAAAGAGAATAAGTCACTTGCCTCCAATTTTGCGGATGTGCAGCACGTATCCGATGATGCTGTCAGTGACCTCTGTTGGAGGCTGGATCCAGGAGAGCTGCAGGGTGGTTTTAGACAGAGCTGTGGCCTTCAGGCCCTGAGGAGAGTCCGGCAGTTCTTTAGCCAGAGACACCGCCAAGCGAGCGCTCGCCTGGTTGGTACCTGCACTGTTTTCGGCTATGCACTGATAGATGGCCTCATCTTCAGATGTGATACGAGTTACTGCTAGAGTGCTGTAATAAGACAGAATTCCAGCAATGTTTTTAGAATACATAAAACAAATAGGATAGCTTGATTCATACTGTTTTGTAAGCTTGAACATTTTTTATCACAGATCAACATCAAATGCGGACAACATATACTTACATAGGTTTATATTCATATATATGTATATAATATTTATATACACAAATGTATTATTTGTTTTTTATACTTTTATACTATACTCTACTTTATGGAGTATAACTTTATTCTTTAGTTTTTGCTGCTCTTACCTTTGTACTGTCCAATTTCTGCCATAACAGTGGGAATCTCCTACTTCTCTACTATTTTATATCTTATCTGATAAACAAAAGTAGTATTTTTTCATCTCAGTCTACTGTTGTTTTTGGTGGCCTGTAATAATTGTAGTTTTAATCTAGTCTTTGTATCAAGCTGTCATTTTAGTTTTTATTAGTCTTAGTCACGTCCAGACTCTTTTTAGTCTAGTCAAGTTTTAGTTGACTAAAAGTCTGAGAATTTTAGTCTTATTTTAGTCAGAATGATCCATGACTATTTTTGTCTAGTTTTACTCGATGAAAACTGATGACATTTTAGTCTAGTTTTAGTCAATTAAAGCTGTATTTTAGTCATTTTTATTAATGCAAGTCAAAATAGTATACGTAAGTACTTTGTAGAATAGACAAAATCTAAAATTTTAGTGAAGCCTATTTCATAATTCAATTAAGGTTATCTGATTACCTTGTAGGCTCAAGAATACTGTACACCCATTCCAGACATGGAAGACACTCTGATTTGAATTTACGACATTTGTTTTGCCAGCTGTGTTAGAACTTTGATGTACACACACAAAAAAAAAAAAAATAGAATAACATCTCATTACTAAAAAGTGCAAATACAATGTGAAAATGTGTGTGTGTCTGTTGCCATAAAACCCACATTTGTAAAACTGTTAAAAGTCTTCACCTTCAGTGTGTGGGCCTGAACTCACCTGAATATTTTTTTTTTAATCAAGAAGAAATATAGTCTACACCAAATCAGAACAAGGACTAGCCTTTTTCCATGAATATGGGAAAGTCTGCTTGTAAAAATGTGTGTGAGAGAGTTTGTGTGTCCCAAAACTTTTGTCCACTCTAGATACATTTCATTCACATTAGAGCTTAGATCAGAACCAAAAACTGAAACCCGACCAGAGCCCGTGCATCCCGGGCCGTTATAACACATCCCGAACTGTGAATGCGTTCCTAAAAAGAGTGGCAGGAAATATCGGGCCGGGTTCGGGTTCGAGTAGAGAATCTAAAGTCTAATTCACAGTGTCTCTCAATGGACAAAAGTATTGGGACGTAACGTAAGGTTGAGTGTCCTTTACCTTTTTCTCCCCTCCCTATCGTACAGGAAATAACGTCTCGTCTCATTTTAGTCAACGAAAATGAAGAGACATTTTAGCATAGCGTTTTTATCTTGTAAACCACATTTAGTCTCGTTCTTATTTGTCAACAAAACTACATTATTTATTTCGTTTCATTATTGTCACATGACCAGCATTCAGGTTGCATCTTGTCTCGTTTTAGTTATGTAAAAAATGTAAGTTGACGAAGATATTTCATCATAGTGTGAAGAAAACATTTACATCATTTAGCAGACGACTTTATCCAAAGCGACTTCCATTCCCTAACTACAGGGGACAGTCTCCCTGGAGCAACTTGGGGTTCAGGGTCTTGCTCAGGGACCCAGTGGTGGTGCTGGGGTTAGGACTTGAACCCAGAACCTCATGGTCCAAAGGCAAGTGTCCTACCCACTGAGCTACCCCCAATTGTCATTGAAATCATAAGGAGAAGCCTTTACACCATTGTTATGACATACAACCATGTTCTGACACATTTTAAACTGTATATAATTTATCTACTGATTTAAAGAGAGGCGTGAATGACTTTGAATCTAAACAATCTCCCTGCTTTTTGTTGGGCATTAACAGTAAGCCTGTGTTCACCTGTTGTTGTTGGTGAGTTTGACATTGTCTCCAGGTGTGAGGATCTTGCCATTCTTTAGCCATATGAGGTGAGGTTCAGGAACTCCTTGAGCTACACAGGTGAACACAGCACTGCCCCCTGCTGGTTTAGACACAGACTGCGGCCACTGGAGGAACTCGGGAGGAGCTGTGCAGAGGGACAGGAGGCACAAAGCATGAATGAACATGAGGGAGTAAAATATGAGCAAAAATTATGGCAGAACATAGAAAATGAAGAAGGACACTAATTAGAACACACAGAAGGGAATAGGGAGAATATATTGACATTTTACTTCACATTTACTTCTCTACAGCAAAAAGGCCAGCTTTATGAGAGGATTTAGCATTGATGACACAGAGAATTATGGTCTTATTCAAAAATGTAAATCAATTTTAAAGCCAAAGCCAAGTGCTTATGTCAGAACAACAAGAGATGCCTCAGCTTTGCATAAAGGACAACATGAATTCATGTCATGACCTGATATCTCCCTCATCACATCAGCCACACTCTGAATGTTCAAATATTTTATATATCTTAAACTTCTTCTCAACCTGGTGTGTTTTGCTGAGCGACCCCTGTGGACTGCTCAGTGGGGCAGATGTGGGTTTCGCCGTTCTGCATGACACCCATTCAATGGCCACACAATAGCCATGCATATATGTAGAGCTCTCCAGACCGCTGCACCATGCATCTCATTGATCTATTGACATCAGCTAAAACCAAACCCCCACCAGACTCCCCAACACCCCAGAACCTCTACAAGCCTGGGAAGAGGGTCTGGGAGGGGTCCATGGAGGTGTGACAGGTCATGGGTCAAAGGGAAGCCTATTTCAATGGAGGACCATTCATCAATGCAGGCATGGATCTTTAGGCCCAACGGGGCCCCAGGTTGTAAAGTGATAAAATATAGATGGGCTGAGCCCTAAATATCCAAACCTAAAAATACACTGTATTTTTCGTCTCTTTTTGATTATTTACTTATTTTGTTATAATTTTTGCTCAAATGTGCATATCCCAAGATTTTAGGGTGAAAAATAACTAGACAGGTAAACTGTTCCAATAAAAAGAAATAGGATGATTAAAAAATAAACTGATGCAGGCCTAAATAGCTAATCAAATATCTGCTTAAATTAGAATTGAGAAATAATCTTAAAGATGCTACATATTAAGCTCATTGGGGTAGAAGCTTTGGTGATATTATGAGGGGTGGGCAGTGGGGTATGCATGATGAGACCATTGTGGGTCAGAATAGAATGTGTTACTCCAGACAAAACCCTGCGAGTTGGAAGAGAGCCTGTTAATCCACTAGATCACACTTTCCCCTATACCCCTAAAGAACACTTCACACTCGAGCTTCGGTGAAAATGAATTGTGAGAGTATATTCACATGGGTGGGAATCCATGGGAGTCCATAGGTGGTCGTTTTAGTTCTGGGTGTTATTTTCTGGTTCTGCAGAGTCTGGTTTATCCAGTTTGAGTCTGATTTTAGTGATGAATTAATCTGAATATGAATAGTGGGCTGAGTTTGATTTCCAATTTTGTCCATGTAAAGATAAGCCAAAGCTGATGATGCTACATAATCATCCGGATAAAGATTCACCTCATAGGGTATATAATATTAATATCTGAACAAATGTATTTTTGTTATAAATGCAGGATTTGTAATATAATGAAGCGATTATAGACCTGTGTCTATACACGGCCTGCTCTATTGGTGTAAAATAAAAGCATACGAGGAAAATATGTCTAAAGCTGTTAATTTTTTAATTGATCTGTAGTAAACACATTCATTATGCATACTGCTGGGCCAGGATGAACATGTGTTGTCCTTATTTTTAGTGTCTTCCTGACATATCGAAAACCCATTTTCAGTGTAAATTCAAATGCGGGAACCTCTCTTTACAGCTGAATCCTAACTGACATTTTCAGTACACACTCACATTAACCAATCCAGTGTAGTATTGATCAGTCAACCTGTGAGCAAGGTCTCAGTGCTGACCTTGACAATGCGCAGGTCTATCTTCAAGCATTTTCACTTTTTATTCTTCTTGTAAAATAACCGTCTATAAGCTGCCAACGATTTGCATCGGTAACTTAAAAGCCTTTGCAAATATCTGTTTAATGTAAGAAAGGAGCTGGAGTACAAAAAGCTTAGTAGTACTTTTTTCAAAAAGAGAATCGTTAATGTAAATGTATGAAGTATTTGTTTCTACACCGCTCTGGACACTTTTAATATCTAATATTATTAATATATAAGTTAAATAAATGTTATGTTTAAAGGATTATGTTCAAGGCTCAGGACTTAATGCCATATTTGCAAATGTTAGTCAGAAAATATTTTCCCACTGGCTCTGGGAAAACCCCTCTGGTGATCTGGCAGCTGCCGGATCTGCATTTTAAAGCCCTTCAATGATTCTGCTATCATTTTTCATATGAAAATGTTCACCCCAAAATAAGAAGAGATAAAGGGGTGCTTGAACACAAAGCCACATGGCGCCCCTCACCCTGAACTTCGTCTCCCTGTGCCTGACCACCAGCTGTGACGAGAACAACTGACCCCTCTGCCGTGGAGGGAGGTATGGGGGTGGAGGCATGGTGGGGCTGTCTTCCTTTCTCATTTGGGAGTCATAAATTCTGCTTGACTCCACCCTTCATCGGGTGTCTGTCAGGCCAGAATCCTCCCCTCCCCTACTCTGCTTCGACCGCTCTCCCCAGCAGCCGCTGGGTCAATGTCAGAGGTGAGAAATGACAGGTCAGAGGTCGGAGGTGGTCGAACGTTGCACAAATAACAAAAACACGCCTTTCTGTTGTGACCACTGTCCTCTCTTCTGCTCCTCCTGCTTCTGTTTCAACCAGAACTCATGAGAGGGTCAGAGACAGAGAGGTGTATGGGTGCAGTCACAAATGCAAATAATCAAGCAAGACAACTTGAGCATGATGTTTGAACTTGACTGGGATTTGTTATAGTATAAAACAATATAAAATAGCATAATTGTTGTGGTTGGGTCATATCCTTCATGATAAACACACACATGGGCTGAATCCTGTTATTATTTTACTACACGCTGATTATTTTATTAACCTAGGCAAAATGAGCAGTTTTTCATTTGTTGGTTAAAGCGATAGTTCACACAAAAATGAAAATTTGACGTTTATTTGCTTACCCCCATTCGCTTTAAGGACATTCATTAGGTTCAGGAATCCTAGGCTATTCAGATATGTCATTAATTGAAATGCAAATGTCCACAGAATATCTTTAAGGATTTGGCCAGTATTTGTCCAAAAGTGAACTTAATGTTTCTTATTTATTTTGTATGTGCTAACACGTTTTTTTTTTTTTTATGTAAAAAATGGTTACGCAAAAGTGCTGGTGAGCTGAAATTTTGAGAATTCTGATGGTGGTTAATTATATGGCTTATTAATATAAAAAATATATGGGCCACAATATTTATTAGTTTACTTTCGCCTTGGAGTGACAATGAAAACTAAATATTGTGCTCGAGGCCGAGTTAAGTACTACTCCAATTTTTTCCATTCAGACTGACAAATATTTTGTATCAAAATTTTTCACTCTGTAATTTTCCATAAATTTGAGCTAATACTGACTGGAAAAGAGTTTGTTATACTTAATTTTAATATGTCAACGAAAAGTAGGCATGATGTTAATTTACTAGTTTCTGACCGATTAATTATTAATGAATACTTTATGAAGTGTGTTAAAGGCAAGTACAGAACCTTTGGAAAGTGTTTTAAGTTGTGAATATTCAGTATTGGACAGTTTTCCCCCAGCTGTTTGGATTTAACACCGTATCTTTTTGGTATGACCTAAGCTGCAGGGATAGCTTAGCCTAAATTACCCCATTTTAGTGGAACCTCATAAGCTCTTTGTCCTGCTGTTTCCTCAAAAATGAATCAATAAATTAATGAATATATTAAAGATTAGTCCCCAATGACTGCAATGCCAAACCTCTTGTATAAGACTGATAGGGGGAAGTATTGATTGATCAGGTCAAAAACAGGCACTTGGGAAATAGGCCTTGATGGAAGAAATGGCTTTAACAACTAGATCGCACATCTAAGGATCATTTTTACACCACACAGTCTTAGGTTTCTATTTCAATAGTTGTCTTCAGAAAATAGAGTCAAATTTCATTTTGGCACTAACTAAACTACATTCAGAATGGTTCTCATTACAAAGTCTGTGTTTTGACTAACACAGTACAATCCAGTAGAGTACAATACAAAATAACCCATTATCTATTGTATTATATGTGCTATTTGTTGATTTTAAGGGAACTGTAATCTTTTCCTTCAATGTTTTAAAAATGCAGCTTCCGCTATTTTGCTGATGTTTTCGGGTATAAAAGTTCATAACTGCTTGTAATAAAATAAAATTACATATAACAGTCTCTGTTCTATGACCATTAACGGCCCTGTTGTTATGTTTAATGACACAATGTCACGCAAGCCTGAATACATCCAATTAGAGAGGTGGAGAAATACGAGCAGGCTAAGCATATAGACAGAAGCAATGTGATAGATGAGCTATGTCACCAGGAGGCAGGGAGGGGGAGGCTCCTAATGGCAGACTCCATTACCCATGCTGTACACTTCCACCATCAGGTCCAGCTGGACAGTGCTGTCAGCGCTTAATTACCAAAAATGCTAGTCAAGGGTCTCACACCACCGGTGTAAAGGAAGAGGGAAGAAGCCCCTTTCCCTTGTGGCCAGGGGCAAAGGTGAGAAACAGAGAGGCTGGATATTGACTTCCCACATGCTCCTGACCAATCAGATTTCACCAGTCATGTTCAAATCCAATTCAGGCTGCTGCCTGGTCATCACTACACCCAAAAAGGTTCTATCCTCATTAGCTGCACACGCAAACACACTCCTCTCATTGTCATGTGCATCTGTCTGTGTTATGCTTCACTGCACTGTCTGTAGCTTTTGAGGAAACAGCTCTCTTCCACTGCTGTAGATCATGTCAGGGTATAGAAATGTACGCAAAGAGTGCTGATCAAAGATATTTCATAGGTTACACAAAAAAACTCAACATGTCATCATGGAGCTGTACCAGCCACCCAAACATCCACTCAAAAATAAAGGATCTTCATGGTTCTTAGCTTTAAAAAGGTCATTTGTATGAACACACTTCATTTACAAAAATGCTTCCTTAAAATATTAAATTACAAACTTAATCCTGAACATACCTGTCCTGCAGGTTTTCCTGCTCTCACAACCCAACTGCAGCCCAGAAAAAGCTTTTTAATTAGTTGATTAGCTGGATAAGGTGTGTTGGACGTACTGAAAACATCAAAATCAATATGTGTAGAACAAGGAGGCCTCCAGGACCAGGGTTGGGAATGAAAGCTTTAAAGAACCATCCACTGAAAGGCTCTTTGTGGAGTTAAGAGTTGTTCTTCTCTGGGCTCTCTCCCAATAAATTCTTTTGGTGCTTTTATTTTTAAGAGTACATCATTTGAAGTGTGATGCTAAGAGCAGATGGAAGCAGTATTAAACAATATCCATTGCTTTAAACAAAGGATACCCCTAAATGATGGGTAAATGGTGATGCACATACATGAAAACATCTGCCTCTTATCATTTTGCTGTAGTTGAAGTTGTCATACCTGTAATGTTTTTGAGAGAGTGCACTGAGGACGCTTACCTTGAACTACCAGTCTGCCCAAAGCGGTACGTCTCATCCTGGTGCCTGGTCGATTGGCAGCACACACATACACTCCAGAGTGCTGCAGGGACACGTCAGAGATCATCAGGTTCCCTGTGCCCAGAACCTGGATACCTTCCACACCTATGGATCTCCCATCTGAAAACATTCACAAAACTGTCAGATGAGAGGCCATTTAAATCACAGAATGCCTAAAAAATTGACCAGCGAAACCATTATTTTGAGTCAAACTGTCTAGTCTAACCCAGTCTGCTCCAAGACACGATGGGCCTGGGATTTCCAGTTGCAATACACTCCAGAATGGCTGTCTGATGTACAGTGATGGTGAGGTTCTGGGGGCCAGACAGGATGACTGGTTCTTTGTAAATGCGTGGAGCTCCTCCTAACAGAAAATGATGTGAAAAAAAAAAATGCTGAGTTCAGGGCTCAGTAGAAATCTGTAGTTCTGCTACACAACAATAACCTGTTGACATTTAACATCATGGCATTTCAGGTAATCACTACTATAGCCTTTCTAAAATAATAAGCATGCCACTTCACATCAATCATTTGCCAGCATTTCAAGAGGAAATTTTAGAATTACTTCACTATCAAGCCCAGAGTGACCCAAAGGAAAAGAAGAAATGTCAAAAGGTCATAAGCTACTTGATTTCTCTCAAACACGACCACTCTAAATGATGCAGCAGACACTGACCAGTGATGTTGAGGTAGGCTTCGTGGCTGTAGCGGGTGTTAGCAATATTAATGGCTACACAGCGGTAAACTCCAGCATCAGACTTTTTCGTCCCTGTGATCTGCAGGATGCCCATGGGGAGTAGAGTGTACCTGAAAGGAGAGGGTGAAGCTAGAGACAGATGTAGCATACATAAACAAATGCAGAAAACTGATATGAGTCCCCATATTACCTGTTATCTGATGTACTGATAGCCATGCGATCCCTCTCCCAGGTGATATTAGCCTCTGGAATGCCATTCACCTGGCACTGGAAACGAGCTACCCCTCCGTCCTCCACTGTCATAGACTCTGGGTGCGTGTGAAACTTAGGAAGGGCTGTGTGGGACAGTCAGGAGGGAAGATAAACACAGATGAATTATTATTACTCACTTGACTACCTATATGGACATGTGTGCACAATTAATTAAAATGGAATTCAGATGACAATGTCAAAGGGATTTACTCAATCAATGTTTTATAAAAAAATTTCAACACTTCTCTTCAACACTTGTTTTGTTCCTCTAGATTTATATTTAATATAGGCAACCAGTGTCTGATCTGATGGCTGCACAAAATTGTGCCTCATTAAAAGCATAAAATTGTTTAAAATGCTAAGTACTGAATTGGTCCTTGTGACATCACAAAAACTTTGAAATCAGAGCTAACTATTTTTGAAGCTTTGCTTTTACTTACCAGACAGTACAGACAGGAGGTGATCAGTGAATATTTTTACAGCGCTTCCGTATTATACAATACTATTTTATTAAAAAAACACAAGAAATAAGTTATGGCCCCCATATAAAAGTAAGTGGATAGGATGCCGTAAAAAACGCTATTTCAACTTCTAATAATACATAAACATAACAAAATTCTGCACTTTATATTCTGTGAAACTGTCTGATGTTTAATAAACTGAAAATGCTGATTTCTAACTTTTTAATACCAATTAAAGTGTGTGAAAACATATTTTTTGTTGTTTCTTTAGATTACATCTGAAAAAAAATCTACTGAAACATGTTGCGTACTTCTGTTTTAATATCTTAAATATTAGCTTGTTTAAAGTATCTTTAAAATGTGACACACAAAAAAATGTAGACCATATGTCAAAAAAAGTACAAACTAAATAAAAATGCAAAAATAACTGTTGTTTTCCATGTGCAAAGACAAACTTAAAAGGTTAATTTTATTCCCCAAACTATTATGTTCTTTTCGCTTTACGCTTGATCATATGCTTAATATAAATATACAGCCACGGAAAAAAATAAGACACAAGTTTCCCCTCTATTTCTGTTCACTGTTTGTAAAATTTGCTCCTGTGTCTCTGTAAAATGAAATGCACAGGTTTTTATTCTTTTATGATCTATTTTAGTGGTTGTGTAAATAATAAGAAACACCTCCATATGTGTTGTGAGTGCAGTAGTGTTTTATAGTAGCTTTTCTATTTGCTGTATTCCAGCAGCTTCACACCTGATTCAATTTTATGGATGCACATTTAACACAGATCTGCAGAATAGGTGCTGGGAGTACAGAGAGCAGGCTAAACTGCCTCATTTACATAATCAATAAATGAGCATCAGGAGAGCCCCCAAATGGGAGAACATTGCCATGGAAACCCAGGAGAGGTTCCTATTGACAATCAAAATTTGTATTATATTGTTTTTTGAGCTAAGGCGTGCATCAGAGGAGGCCACACAACAAGAGTGTTGGGCTTTTAGGCAGATGTTTAATTTAATTTTACAATGCCTGGAAAGACTCTTGCAATTTTCTTTTAGATATAAAATATGTATTTTGGTAAAATACACATTATTTACATGGAATCAGTTGTTTAACTCATACTCATCTTACTCTAATGAGTATTATTCAGTAACTACTATTCATTACATAGTAACATCTAATATGTGAGTTATGTAGTTATCAGTCAGAAACTGAAATATATAGTCACTGATTGACCTTTTAAGAGATTATCTGGTCTCCCTATATCTATGTTGAGCCAAACACAGAAACGTCCTTGCTCTGTACAGCCAATCACAGGCATCGCATTGCTCTGTTTTCTGCATCTACAGATAAGTCTGCTCCACTCCACTTACACGCGAGTTGGACTCGGGCCTTGCGGCTGACCAGCATGCCGTAGTGATTTTGTGCAGCACAGTGGTATTCTCCAGCATCAGTAGCATCTCCATCTCGCCTTTTCTGGAAGCTGCGGATTAACAGGGTACCATTGGACAGAATTTTGGCCCGTGTGCCCGCTCCTGTGGGCACAGGATCTCCGTTCTTAAGCCACGTCACGATGATGGGACCTTCGCCCTCCACCTTGCAGTCCAGCATGAGGGGTTTCTCCCGCACAGCAATAACATCACTGGGCTCCAGCACAAATGCTAGCTCCGAGCTACTACACACACCTGAACATGAGAGAGTAAAAGCATTGGTCAGAACTGAGAGGGACTGTTTGTACAAAGTTGAAAATATTTTACCGTGAGTATACCAGAGATTATCTATTTATATATGAGAAATATAGAGATGATTTTCTTCTTATGATGATATGGGTGGAGCTACTTTCCCACTTTTCAATATTCTATAGTAACAATATTATAATTGTCAATATCACCAAATATTTGTATTGTCAATGGCAAGATTCATTCTTCATTTTTGCACAGAACCCCTAAATTCTATGATTATTATTATTTGACCATTGTAGCATTAGCCTCAAAAGGTGGGACCTGAAGAATATAATGAGTTTTTTTCTTAGTATTTTGTGATTCAATCCCAGTCATTTTTGTGTTTTTGGAGCAAAACCTATTCAGTAATGCCAATCTTGTATGTCACTAAGTTTCTTATATTTTAATTTTTTTACAAAAAGAGGAATGTGTATAAGCACTAAGGACCTATGAGTAGATCTTTCAGATTCCAAACTGGACTGCCCTTTGTATTACTAAACTAAACTTGCCTATAACAATAGGGCCAAATGCTATGTAGCCACTGAGCCAAAAAGGTTTGTCACAAAGGCAGATGCAGGTCCAAAGACAAGTGAGGGTTATGAGGTTATGAGGTCAAGTTAGAGGAGCCACTTTTGAGTAAGCCCACCCTGATGACAAAAGCACTGTGACGACTCCCTTTTCCAACTCCCTAAAAAATGCAATCAACCACCAGGAACCATCAGCTCTTCTCTCAGATTGGGCCATCTGCCCCTACTTATGCAAACCCCCACCCATCCATACCCCCCACCCAGACCCCACTTTCCTTTCACTCTGACTTGGAGGTGACTTTCCCATGCCACTGGCTCACCCTGGTCCCCTCTCAGTGTCAACTCTTACGCCACGGGTGTTTTTCCTATTCTTTTTCCTTTTCACAGGAACATCCCCAGACTCAAGTCCACCTTAATGCCCTAAAATGACCTTGGGAGATGGCCACTGCCTCTGTCCCAGCTGTTACTGAGGGAGAAAATTAAGGAGCAAGTCTGTGCTTGAACTTGCACTTGAATGAACAATCTGCAGCATCTGTTATCTGGACATGGCTAACCCTCAAACCCATATGCACTTCACTCCCTTCATGGCCCTGATAACTGTAACCTTTAGGTTTCACCTGCCTTATTTCATACTAAACAACCTCAAACATATTCCCCAGCTGCTGTCAACCACAAAACACTTTAGTCTCCATAAAACCATTTCAAATATGTCAGTTCTCACCAAGTGATCCACTAATGTATCACTCTGAGCAGCTCTAGATATCATGCTTCTCTTTTTTTTTAATTCGATTTATCAACACACAGGGTCCCAGTCTTTAAAGTTCCTGCATCACTCCTGGCTTGGATGCACTGTCCTAGGAAAGATGATCTTTAACATCTGGCATATTAAGGCTTATTTCTCGATAACAAGCGGACATTCTGCAATGTAGACCTCCGGGATATTGTTAAGGTCAGTCCATTTATGAGATGTATTAGTATAGAACCTTTACAACAATGGTTCATAAACTTCACCATAAGAATCATCCACTCAAATTTTCTGGAATCAAAACCCACAATGTCAGAATTGTCTGGAATCTACAATGTAAGAAAAAAACTTCTGTTCTAGTAACTTTTACTCCCTCAAGTTGCAGCATTGTACATAACCTTTAGAAATATACCCCAGATTATGTTTAAGGTACACTTTACTTTCCCAAAGGAGAGAGGGGGTGGGGCTCATTATAATTGTGCCTTTTCATAATTTAACTAATTTGAACATAGAATGGCTGGGAATAGATTTTGTCTATCTAGACTTAGTTTTTGTCACAGATATTTTAAGAACAAGCTACATTCAAGCAGAAAATATTTTCTCACAACACATACATCAGGGAATTGTCCCTTCACTTCTATTGTGATGAGGTGTCTCACTCAGCAGATGTAGAAGAGGGCAGGCCTGGCTCAGCTGTGCAGTGTTACAAGGGCTTGCTGTCTGACCCCTACTCAGCCCAGCCCAGCCCAACCCCCCAGTGCTGACAATATAATTTAGGGGACCCTAGCAAAGAAGGTAGGTTTTGTCACAAGATGAATAAGTCAGTCCTCATAAACACACCACATGGTGATATTAGGACAGGGATTCTAAATCTAAGTAGGGTTTCATCCACCTTAAGCAGATACCTTTCTGGGCAAAACTTTAATGGGCAGGATTCTTTATAATCCTGCCCATGAAGTTGTTTTCCATATGTATCGCTATCCATCTGCTTTTACTCCAGATAATTAAATGCCTGCCATATATGTCACATTTTTTAAAATCTCTTATACTAAGTTGCAAAAACACCTGCAATAAAATTCAGTTGTCCTATACTTTCATGGGCCAAAGTGATTAGCCTGCACTTATATAAACGTCTGAGTATAAGTTTGTAGTCAATCACAGTTAAGGAACAGGCCGAGGAGATCTGAAGTGAAGGTTGGGGCGGGTGTGTCCAGAGCAGAAGGAGCACCCCAACCATTCTTGTCCCTTTGGTTCTGGCCCCAGCCCCTGAGAGGTCATGAGAAACTTGGTGATGACTGGATCAGTGCTGGCGGGTTTGTGATGGACAGTCTGTGTCCAGTCACCACACCCCCACCTCCACCCTTTACTCTATTGTCTCCAGCTGGAGTTGGCCCTGAACTTCACAGCTATTGTAGTGGCCAGACCTAAGACTATGCTTCTCCATCCCCCAAGCAAAGGGTCTGGACACCCTGGATAAGACAACATGAACAAATCCCCTCTCTGATTTCAAACCATGTTCTCTTTTTCTATCAAGTAAAAGCAAGCACATGAGAACGAAGCAAGCTAGACAAATAGTAAAGGCCCAGCTTTATCTGGCCTTCTACCCTCCTTAGTTACTAAGGAAGTTTGGTGGAACACTTTTCAATGAAGTTATCACACATCTCAAACCAAACTGCATGCTGTCTCACAGTTTTTTATTCAGGATCACCAGGTGATGGTGTGAAATATATCACACTTTCCAATTCGTATCCATGTAATATTAGATCATGAGTTCATTATGCATTGTAGAACACACTACAAAGAGTTCTGTGTTGTGAGATATGTAGAGCATATATTGAGATTTTAAGCTCATTATAGATTCTTTATGGGCCTCCCCCACACCACAAAACCAGAAAAGGCTTGAGAGTCATTCAATAGTGGCTTCTGCTTACAAAATGTGTTGCAAGCCTTTGAACAGAATTCCAAATGCATATGCACATTCACAAATTCCTTTCCCTCTCCTTTTTGTCCTTTATGTTGACAACTGCAGCAGGAGCTGCAATGCAAACAATGGCTGAATAAAAACCTTGGGGGAGGAATTGTAAAGAAGTGGGGAGGAAAAGGGGACTTGCTGGGCTCCCTTAATTGAAGCAGCCTGCGACTCCTTCTTTTGTCTCTGTAATGGGAGTTAAACTATCCCTGACTGTGACCACTACAGACTCTTTATAGGCAAACTGCACAAACACGCCTTTGTGTTGCCATTAGGGAGGTCACAGACACCTTTTGTTTAAGAGCTGATTGCCATTATCTGACACATGCCAAGTTCAAAGTCATCTAGTTCCAAATGAGCCAGGAAACAAATCTGATGTTCATCACTTCTTTTTAATGGGGCCCAACTGTTGCTGTATATTGTCTCAGAACAATATGAGTCTTTCGGTACTTTCTTTAAATTGTATTGTTATTAGAGCCAACAAAATAAACATATTAAACTAAACAATGAGGGATTCTTTTCTCATTTTTATACAGGCTATGATAACTGATTGGTAGAGTACTCAGTGTTATAATGGTAAAATGCATTTGTAAATTGGATTGTATTGGATGGGGAACACTCTCTTTGTTAAAGGCTCGTCAAACCACAAACCTTTAGCTAGGATCAATAAGCAATATTCTCCTGTTGGAGTCAGAGGACACCACATGGCTTTGGCCTCGAGTCTTTAATTACTGGGGTGTAGGTCAACAGAGGGGACATGGGTTTCCATTAAGCCCCAGGCCCATTAAATATAAACCAAGGAAAACCGAAGAGCATCTCCAATGCAAAATACTGTGTTTAGCTACAAAGTTAGCTTAACTTGTTATTAGCTATAAAATAGGAATGAATTTCTCTGAGTGGGACATCTGTATCTGTCACCTAGATAGTAAGAGGTGATGGGTAATTCCTGAACCTTAATTTTTTTAACAGTATTCTTGTGCCTGAACATTATTAAGGTCATACAAGTTAGCTACTGCTAATCTACTCTTAAATTACCATGGTGCAAGGCCGAATTGTTTAAGCAGGTTTTAATGAGGAATAAGACAAGATTTCTGGAGATATGCAGCTTTTTATCCAAGGACAAAAACAAACTATTAGTATCAACAACGACCAATAAGGCTATACTAAGAAAATGGGATCACTTACATCATCTATGGCGGTCTATCACTAAAGACCTACAGTACCTGGGTTCCTACACTGGGCCTGACTGATGCATCACTATTGTCTGTCATATACTGTATAATGGTTTTACGACACAGCAGATTTAGTAAAATGCTATTCTATGGGTTTGTTAAGGTGTTTTTATGTACTTGCAATATTCTCTGATCCCATCATCCCCAGCTGTCTTTGTTCTGTCATACATAAATATGAATATTATAAGGAAATATTCAACATTCAACAAACACTCCAGATGCTTTCAAACACATTCTATGATGTATAACCAGGTTATTGTTAAGGTCTGTTTATTTATGAGATGTATTGGTATACAACACTGAACATCTCATTTACAATAATGGCTCTTAAAAAGAATCTTCACAATAAGAATCATCTAATAAAAGTGAAGAACCATATCGCTCTTTGCCTAGGATACTACTATTCAATACACTGTGGACTGAACTGTAACTTGCTCTTCACATTGGAGGTTAAAGATCTCCATGAGATCTAAGTTCATCAGTTATCAGCAGTGTCTGACTACAACTACAATGTCCAAATTACATTTTCCTGAAGGCTGTCATGTAAACTTGACTTCGCTGTAAGAAACATGGACCTTCAAGTGCCCAAATTCAGAAGATAAATGTATAGTTTTAATGCCAAAAAAAGTTGCTGCAGTTATGTGCCTAAGGATATACTTTCCACACGCCTCCCTACAGGAAAAGGCTTTGAGAAGGGATTAGCTGCACAGATCCATGCAGTGATACGCTCAACACCTCAGGCTCATAATTGTACCTTCAGCAGGGGAGAGCCCTGAAGGATTACCTTAAGCCAGAACGGAGATAGAGACATCGTCCGCCCAGCTCTGTTGCAGGGTGCACTGGCCTGATTCACTTCTATTGTGGCCTTGTGGATTAGCTAGAGGGGTGTCTTGTCTTATTTAGAGGGATCCAGTGGGCCTGCTGGAGGATGGAGGAAGGCCCAGCAAGAGAGGGGAGGTGTGGACACAGTCAATGGCAGCTGCAGGGGGTTACCCTAACACACACACACGTATGTGTACACACAGAGCTTTAATAAGGTTTCAGTCCCAGCCTGTCTCCCCAGAAGGCCTAGCCAGTGTTATGGAGATGAGGGTGTGAGGGTCAGGTCAAAGGGGGCGGGGAGAACTGGCCACCATTGTCTCTATGGCCTCTTTTTTTGCACCCTTTCCTTGGTCTGCCTCGCTGACCAGGCGGGGGACCCCAAAGGTTAATGCTGCCCAAGGTCATCACAGCCCCTTCACTATCAGATCATGGGTCTCCCTCCTCCTCCCTGGGACTCACCACCTCCTTCTGTTCAACAGCTCAGTGCTCTGTTTATTTATGGTTTTGGAAGGAGAATATGCACCACCCAGATTCACAGAAATAAACATCCTATTGAAAATAAACTTTTTAAACCCATGTCTAGCCTCATAGAATTTCAACTTCCTTTTTTAAATGAATAAAAAGACTCTCATAAAAGTCAGTATATTCAGTACTTGGGGGGAAAAACTGCTCTTGGTTCATAAGAAAGGTCCAGCGTTGTGATAGGGTCCATTTTCAGGTCACATCCAAAATATAATTCATTCATTTAAGTTTTGTTTGCACTGTCAAGCTCATTCTGGATCTCAGACTTTCACAGGGAAGGGAAATCTGCCCCCATACAATCCCGCTATGGACTTGATGGAGAACATTTTGGGTTGGATGTGATATCACAGCCTATTTATTCTTATACACAACCCCCATCAGCAGAAAGTTCCACCTCAGAAAAAAAAAACATATGGATCTCCCACACATACCAATTTAACTCACAGTGAAAGCATACTTTTCAGATAATATTTTTCTATAACAGTTTATCAGTATGTCAATGCTTAATATTCATGTCTGATTTTTAGGTACAAGGATAGGTAATAAACACCACAGGATTTATAGGAATCAGAGGATTAGGCAACATTACCAACAGACAATAAAATGCTCAATGTACAATAAATATGTACAGCTCTTGTTTAATTCCTGATGGGCACAATCGAACACGACTGAATAAACTAATGGTTGTAAAAGTTCAGTGGAGTTTTGCTTTGTGGTGAAGTACACAGAATCAAATGACTGAATCAAATGACTGAAATAAACCAAATTATTGGTAATATTAAACAAAATATGAATGATCATAACATTGTTTAGAGAGTTACATGAACTGGGTTTTCTAATACAGGGAAGATGAACTGCTGCACTCGGGAGACGTTGTAGCCAAACAGCCTTAAATGTAACTACAGTTCTAACTCTTCACTATTTTGTACCTAAGGTTATTTTTGGGTGAAGACAAAACCACTTTAATATAATCTGTAATGAAATGTGTCGGTTTAAAAGAGTAAACCTGACTTCCTTAAAAAATGAATTTACCGATCCAGTTAAGAACCAGCACGGTTGTTTTGTTACTACCGGTTATTATTTTAAATGCAATAAAAAACAATGCAAGACAGATTAACCCATTTAGTAGGCTAATACATATAAAATGAATTAATTATTTTTTTGTGATTAATTTTTTTTATTTTTAACAGAATTTTGGTGTAAGTAGTGCTCGTGTCAGTTTCGCGTTACCTTCAGCATCACAATATTAATGCGAGTAAGGTTATACACAGATAACACAGATAACATCTAAACACAGTCTGATGAAAGAATGTCATGATATCAGTTCAGTATTTCATATTGCTTAACACCTATGATATATATGCAAAAAAGGATTTATAAAATGTTATAAATGACAGTAATTATACTCACGTAAACAGACAAGCGTCACAAAAAGGCTCAGCACAATCCGTGGCTTCATATTCACGAGTAAATCCAGTTACAGAGGGAAAGTCTTCTTCTTTGGCTTTTGGTTGGGAAAAGTGTAAAGGGCTAACTGTTGGTTTGTAGCTTTGTTGACTCTGACTTAAATTAATTCTGATATTACACCGTTTTTAAACTTTTAATTTCACCATTTCCGAAATTAGGCAGCTGGTCGCTGCAGGTGGAGGCTTATCTGGTCCGAAGCCAGGGTTAAAATAATCCCTGGGCTGTTCCGTCCCAGCATAAAGCGAAGCAGTCATTAATTATTGGGCGTGTCACTCACGACCAGGGATTGGATACTGATACTACAGCTTCTCCCACCCGTTTTCAGTCAAGTTCGGTCCTCTGAGCCAGGATTGGCTAGTAGTCAGAGGTGTGGAGGGGGAAGTGTTCAAAGTAATCTGAAATTGAATTTATTTTAAAAACAAATAAAAACATCCACCCAAATCATTCACACTAGGAGTAAATTATCAAGTCCCGAAAACCTGGATAGGAACATTTTGTACAAGCAGCATTTTCTGTGGTGTATAATCTTCTGGGACTTTTCAGAATCAGTATCAGCGTCAGAAGTCTTTATTGATCCCAGAAGAAAGTCCTTATGTTGTCACTGCAAAGACACAAAACGACATAGAAACAAGAACAATATAAAATATAAAGTCAAAATAAAATCTGAATAAAAATCTCAACAAAGAACATGGAAATTCCCTGTGCATCTGCACAATTGCTGGGTATAAAAAATATTAATAATTATTACGATTCTGCACACAATTAAGTGATTCGGCACCCATTTAGGATAAAAAAAAAACACGTGGTATCGCACATGGTAAGACTATTGCACCTCTTAAAAATATTGCATAATATTGCTCAGAATAGACTGTTTCAGCTCATATCAAAATAATGGACATAGTCATTCTCCATAAAAGCTCAAATCCATTAAAACGCTGGCTGGCTCCCATCCATCTGCCGGTGGAGGCGGTAAACGGGTGGAAATGAAAAAAGCATTCAGTAAAATTGACAGGTTGATTTCCCTTTAGCCAATCCGACCACACGGCTCCTCCCACCGGACGTGGCTACGAGTCCTCCACTCATGAACGATGTTGAGAACAGAGCGCTGTGTGGAAACCAGTCCCATCACACTGTTCATCATCTTGCCTCTAAATGAGCCAATTAGCCAGTTCTAACATTCATTACAATATGAAAAGACCTGCATGCTAAATGAACTGAATCTATTGAGGGGATGGAGGCGTTCCCCCCTCGTTTAATGAAAGGATTTCCTTAAACAGTTGTTCAAATTAGCCCAAACAAAGAGGGAACAAAAGATCAGTTAACTTTCATTATTCGTTGAACAACAGTTCACATGTTTCACCACAAAGGGTCAAAAAAGGGACTTTAACCTCCAAGAAAAAGAACATTCTTTTTCTAGTTTTTCAGTGATTACAATTGGTTTTAGAGAAGATATTAAATATTCAAAGTTTGTTGGTTTGTAGCCTGAATGTAATAATTAAAAGTAATTTTAAGGCTGTATTTATTCCTGTAAAACTGCAGTAATTTGCTAAGCTATTTTTCTGTAACGATTTGGAGACAACAGCTCAAATGAATAATAATAGCAACAACAATAATAATAATCATAATCATAACTACAATAATAAAATAATTGTCATAAATTATTATTGTGTCAGTTCACCGTTGATACTTCCACCCCCATGCATTACTGGAGATGTGGTTATCTTTGGATGATATTTCCTTTCCAACACGTGCACTGTTTGGCCACTTTTTCAACTTGGCCTCAAATTTTTCAAGATGTTGTTTTGACAAAGCTCAATGGAAAGCCTTTTCTTAAGAAGGGCCTTTTTGCAGCACTTTCAGACAAGCCATTAGTGGAGCATTTGCGATATTATTGTCACATGCACACAGCGACCAATCTTTGACATAAATTTGCTTCGAACTTGCCATAGGCTGCTCTGAACCAGTGGCCTCACTCTTTAATTCAGTTTGGAAGGTCTGATCCTGGAACAGTCCTGTTGGTGAATTAAAAAAGAAAAAAGTCTTCATTTCGGGCTGCAAAGCAACAAAATGGTAATATTTTGAAGAGGTGAGGGATTTTTTCCAGTACTCACGATAAATACCTTCAAAATAGTTGCCCTCCCTTCATGTCCCTCATATTTCCCCCAAATGGCATCACTAAATTGCCAATCATATTATATATTTGAGGACATTTAAAAGAATAGATTGATGTCATGACTGATTCAATTGGTTTGAATCAAAATTCTCTTGTTGATGTTTCTCAACAAATGTATGTAACTGGATGTAATTGTTTTGTGTCTGTTTGGTCAATGGAACTTTGGCATGTAAAAAATCGCTACACCTCAGTGTGTTTCTACCAGATTAGGAGATACCACTAAATGTAATTTCAACTCAGTGTGAAGACTATTATATTTATGAGTGTACCAATATATGTACTTGTGCACATTTACCAACACTTGTCCTAGTGACATTAGAATTGTGTTTTTTCAGCAGTGTACATTTAAATGTTGAAAACTTGTATTTGAAAACCTTTGCATTAGAATTTTATAAGCCAACATATATATTGACTTATATTCAGTGATACTATTCCATATGATCTGTTATTCCTCAGCATTCACTACTGTGATTCCGAGGTGTGGATGAAAATAACACATTTATTGGTCATAAAATATGTTCACTTTTTTGGCATTCATTTTTATATGTTGATTAATATTTAGCTGTTGCTTAAAATACTCAGTCCAGTTCATTTGAATTAAATTGGAAGTTTATTGTCTCAGTGTGATTGCCTCTCAGATATTAAAGAGTTACGTATCTTAGATGCTACTTAACATAGTTACTTGGAACCATATTGTATAATAAAATAATGTTGTGTTATTTGTGTGGACGTGTGTGGGGGGGGGGGGTTGATATCTATATGTATGGCTTAACGCACAGCTACTTTTTTATCCATTTCTTCACTGCTGTTTTGAGCAGAATCAATCAAGCTTATTAGATTTTAGTGGAACACCAAGTGAGCAACTCAACTTAGATGGCATTGCTATAAAAATGTCTGGAAGAAAAACGCGACCAGCTCATGCATAAACTACCTTATTTTTTTCTGATATATTTCGATCCAGCCATTAACATAGACAATGTTTTTGGTCTGCTCAGTTAAATAAAACAAAAACTTGAAATAGGAAATGTGTTAAAACATACAGAAATGTGTATCTGAAATATTACCTGTCAAAAATAGTCAAAATGAGTTCTACCTTCAACTCTGTTTATACGCTCTGAATTGAAAATGAAAAAAAGAAAGAACGAGGCCTGATCAAAATAAAGAGGGGACAAGCAAGTATACATTTCTCAGTTATTACACTCTACAGGGAACAGATAAGTATTGATGGTGAGCAGTTAGTGTGCATTATAATTCTGGGAGTCTGGGAAAGAAAGTGGAATGTCAGCTGACTAACAGATCAAGAGGGATACAAAAAGATGCAGGACACACTGTGCATGCTGATCACAGCCCATAAAAAACATCACCCCATTGTATTCGACCTGGTCAAACAGAAGCGGGACAGGAAAGACTAACATGAGAAAATAAAGACTGAGAAGATAAAAGGAATACTTTACAGAAATGTCAAATTTGCACGATTTCCCCCTTTACATCCGAAAACCTCCACAATGCATAAACACATAGTATCACATTTATATTTACGGCATTTAGCAGACGCCTTTTATCCAAAGCGACTTCCATTCCTAACTACAGGGGACAGTCTCCCTGGAGCAACTTGGGGTTAAGGGTCTTGCTCAGGGACCCGGTGGTGGTGCTGGAGGTAGAATTCGAACCCAGAACCTCATGGTCCGGAGGCAAGTGTCCTAACCACTGAGCTACCTCCACCATCACAATCATTTCTTTAGTTTTGCAATAATGAATTAAATAGACAAACAATAGACAAACAATATTATATTAGACTAAAAATGTGTGATATTTTTTCTGTGAAATATTACTTTTAGGGCAAGCAGAATGGTAGAAGGAACGGAAGGAACGTTGAAGATCAAACTTTTTTTTGTAATCATCAGAAACCACAACACATTTTTCTATAGAAATTGTTCATGCTGATTTCAGTTCTGCTTTTTTCAGTCACATCAACATTTTGAATTAGGAATAATTTTAATTTAGGCACCAATCAAGTAACTGTTTCCATATTTTCAGTGTTAGGTCAGACAGGCACACACTGTGGCACAGATATAATGATGAGTGTCAGTCAGCTACCAGTGTTTCTTCAAAAAAGCTTATAACAGGATTATTATATGCTAAATATACCACTATCATGAAATATATAACTAGCTTCATCACAAAACTGCACATGCTAGGGAACAACTATACAAAAAACACTACAAAACCCACATAAATTTAGCTCTCATGATTTTGATCTGTTGACCTATGTTCTTCAAAATTCTTAAACTGCTCTGCTGGACACAGGTTCTGCAGAGCTCCACCCATCTCAAATCCCATTTGAAATGGATAAGAAGAAAGCAAACAGAAAGCAAAGACAGAATACATCCCCACTGTCTTCAACTGTCGTGGAATTCCTGTTAGTATTCAGCTGTATTTGTTTTTCTTTCATTAAATCAAAGCTGCTTACACTTATTTCAGACTAGACTTTTTTGTCAGCATTCAGATGCAGATTCAGTGACCCAGCATCAATTATTCTTTTTTAGAGGCTTTGTGTTTGGGATATCTTATTTCTGTTCTGTTTTTGTCATTCTGAGCATATAAGTTCCTCTAAAATGTTTTTTTTTTTTTCTCAGACACCCCTCTGATTTGTGCTTGGACTGATGCTGTATAAACACAGGTTCAGATTAAACTAAAGTTAATACAGAACATTTGCAACGCAACAATGTGCCAAAAAATTGTATCTGGACAACACCACACCCACCATTCAGTGAACCTTTTTGCAACACAATAGTTGTATTTTCACAAATGAGAGCTTTTATGTTGTCAATGAAAAGAGGCCTATAATGGGATACTTCGATAACCTGATTCTATAATTGTTCTGTAATCGGATACTTCTACAACAATAATAATAGCACAAGAAACTTCCTTACACAATACTCAAAGTACCGTTTCAAAGAATAAGAAATCTACACTCACCTAAAGGATTATTAGGAACACCATACTAATACGGTGTTTGACCCCCTTTCACCTTCAGAACTACCATAATTATACGTGGCATTGATTCAACAAGGTGCTGAAAGTATTCTTTAGAATTGTTGTCCCATATTGATAGGAGAGCATCTTGGAGATTTGTGGGATGCACATCCAGGGCACGAAGCTCCCATTCCACCACATCGCAAACATGCTCTATTGGGTTGAGATCTGGTGACTGTGGGGGTCATTTTACTACAGTGAACTTATTGTCATGTTCAAGAAACAAATTTGAAATGATTGAGCTTTGTGACATGGTGCATTATCCTGCTGCAAGTAGCCATCAGTGGATGGGTACTTGGTGGTCATAAAGGGATGGACAAGGTCAGAAACAATGCTCAGGTAGCCCATGGCAATTGAACGATGCCCAATTGGCACTAAGGTGCCTAAAGTGTGCCAAGAAAACATCCCCCAAACCATTACACCCCCACCCCCAGCCTGCACAGTGGCAACAAGGCATGATGGATCCATGTTCTCATTCTGTTTATGCCAAAGACTCTACCATTTGAATGTCTCAACAGAAATTGAGACTCATCAGACCAGGCAACATTTTTCCAGTCTTCAACTGTCC
>JBBKCR010000134.1:11741162-11760875 GCA_037577295.1 Ladigesia roloffi
TTGAGCCCTTTAAAAGAAGTGGGCATTATATTTGTAATTAGATTTTACCTGAATATATATACCCCCACAAAATAAACACTGCTTTTAAATGTATAAATAATATTAACCGTCATTTGTCCAATTTTTATTGACATCAATGTATCTCACAGATTTCTACTTACCTACTCAGTGTTGCCACTGTTAGCTGATCAACTTGGCCTCTTCCAATCCCTGATCTATTAGACCACTGCCTGTGGAAGGTCAGAAGGAGAGGAAGGGAAACTAATCATCCAAATACAGCCATGCATTTTAAAACAATCTCTGAATAATTTTGAATATAATGGAGTATAAAAATGCCAAAAATATGGTGAAGGTGAGGTTTGTAATGCTACCTCCGCCAGCTGGAGCCTGATGGAGGAGACAAGTGGAAGGACAGATAAGGAGCACTGTCAGTCTAAGAAGCAGTTAAGGTCATAATAATTCAGAGTGGAAACTTGTAATTAAATGTGAGACAACACATTGGCTTACAGGCTTATTCAGTGTACTTGACTGAAGATGGCCACTTACAGAGATTAGTTTTATACTCCTGTAAATACACACAGTGGTAACAGATTAGGTTTTTACTGTGGAGGATACATGTCTCCTGCTTGGCCTTCCATGGGGGATGGGTCTGTGGTCTCTCTGGCTGTGGTCTGCCCTTAAGTGCTCCTGCTAAATAAGAGAATGGTAGACTGGATTACAGAGTATTTGGCCATACATGCTTACAAAAATTGCAGGGTGATGCATGCCAGAACAAAAAGTAAACACCTGCTAAAACAGCAAAACCCACGACCCGAGCCACAAAGCCAAAAACAAACCTGATGACATATCAGTAATTTATGCAAAATATGTTCTAGCATTCTTTTGTGCAATGTAGTATTTGAACAATAACACATGTTCAGTGATTTGGCTTGTAATCAGATGCACTGGACTACGACACTGAGTGTCACTCAGCAAATATTTACAGGCCGAATCGCACCTTCTTCTTGACATCTTGCATATATTCATGTTGTTATGTACTACCAACAAATAAACCCTAATGTCTAATAGAAACATTTAAAATAATAATTTTGTAAAGTGTAAATCACATCTTATCAGGAAGAAAACATATTATCTGTGAATTCCATTAACTGTGTTTTCTATATTTAGAATCCACATGACATTAGCTCTTTCAGCTAAATAAACAAAAAGTAGTAACTCCATTAGCAAAAGGACAGCACTGAAGTAACTGTTTGGATGTGCTCACCTGAGTTTCTGCGGAACATTTTAACATCTGGTTGACATTTGGCAGGGATCCTCCGTAGTAGGACGCCAGACTCTGGGCTTGTCGAAGTCTCTGAGCCTGAATCTGTAATATATATGATTGTTAAATCATCCAGAACAGTAAAATCAATCTGTAAGATAAGAAACAGATGCATGTTGCACGTTACATTCAATATGCAACTACTGTAAATCTACCACATATGTAACAGGTAAGTAATGTCACAGAATATAACACATATCCTTGTACTCACAATGAACATAGCAAAATAATTATAATGCATTGTCATTATGCACAGGGGAATGTATTATACCATTTTTATTAAGTTTCCACAGTAGCTGACCAGGTAATGAATGTTAAGAGGAAGTGATAAAACACAAGTAATAAACTAATGTTTTCAAGTAACATGATCAATTACACAAATAACTACCATCCACTAAGTGTATAAACAAATTATATAACAAATTACAGCCTTTTTAAATTTTCAATACAGCATTACAATGTTCTTACGTTCCATATGAAGATGTACTCTTAATGTACTTTTCCTTTATGTATTGCAAACAATTTACTAGATAAATTTAGGTTTTGCATTCAGTATTCAACCATCACTATTGCTTTAAATTAAAACTTTCAATGATTCTTAGGGGCCTTGCCTAAGGACTCTTGCTGGTGTAGGGGGTCTGCTTGCCTAGACAAGGGATCAAGGCCCAGTTTGCGGTGTAGAGGCCAGCAGCATTACCCACTACACTACACCAACCACTCTCAGTGTGAAGGGTGTGTGCCTTGATACTTAATGTTTGCAATGGAAATAGTTACAACCCACCTCTGAAGAAAAGTTTTTAATACCTCCCCTTAGTAAAATAAAAATACCTTTAATAATGTATCAATTTATATCATTGCTTAAAATCCCAGTTAAAAACAAAATTCATTTAAAAAACCACATGTGAACGAATCGTATCAGAAGTATATTGTGTTAGGAGGGTTTTAGCAAAAAATCTGTTTACAAATTGTGAGTTTGACTGGACTGGAACTGCAAGCACAGATGGGGCTTTATTAGTAAATTTTCGTTTATTGAATCGACCTATACTATATCTAATGATCAAACAGTACTTATCAAAACATTCTAACACTTAAAATACTTTTTAAGAATCATATCAAATTTGACAAGCTTTTATGTGTATTTTTAAACTTCCATCTCTAACACACCAATGCAGGACTCCATTTCCCCCCTAAGAGTCCTTCTCCAACAAATGTTTTATGGTCATATGATATGAACTAATCAAAGTACAACTGTGATATACTTCTAACTCACAATTTGCTAATTATAATTTCCTAAGAGTGCATTTGGGAACAGGTGATTCTAAAGTTTTACTTGCCAGTCTTTCTGATTTGGCTATTCTCTGGGGGTGTTCAATCTTAAGTCGGTTCCGCTGGTGACAGCTCCAGGACTGATGTGCTGTGGCTCAGTCTCTCACTTTCTTGCCTCAATAAAAGTCTCCAAAAGGGTACGAACGGTTCTTTAAAACTCCAGTTACTTAACTGACAGATGATGTATGTACAGATTTGGCGGGTTCTTTAGCGGGTCTCAGACTATCAACAAGTATCACATGTATGACAAGATTCTGGAGTATAAATACATGTATATATACTGAAGTATATATAAGTCAGCAGAAATGAAGTCAGGGCCTCTCCTTACTCCCCTTGACTCACCCTAGTGGTTGTGATGTCCATCATAACCTCCTGGAAGGCAGCAGTGTCTTCAGCTTGACGCTGGTTGTGCAGAGCGATTTTTTCGCTAAATTTGCGGGGGCTGCAAGTTAAAGCCGCAGACCCCCCACCAGCCCACTGCCCCAGTCCCGCAGCTCCACCACCGACTCCCGCCGAGGTCATATTCCAGTCTACAATCCAGAAAACGTTGCTCTCCACACAGAAACCGCATAGAGAGAGGGAGAGAAACGGACAGATTCAGGGCAAACACATCGGGGACACTGCAGTCACACACATCCGCTATCAGATGGGCCACAGAACTACAAATCCACAATGTTTTCCCGCAGGTTAACGAAAAACAACAGCTTAGGGAATTATGGGAAATGTAGTTTCAGCTCGTGTTAGTAATTTAATAAACCTGCGCATAATATTTTCTTTCTTTAGTGACTTACTCACAGCTAAGTATACCAAAATAATAGCCTGAATAGCTTTTTTGTGCCGACAGCTCTGTGCTTGTTTATGAGCACAACACCAGAAATGACTGCGGAGAAAAAGCCTGTCTAGAAACTACACTTCCCTTCCAGCCTTCTCTGTCCTGGTGATTCAAAAGCTGTAGATGTACTTCCGTTTTTATTAATCGGAAAATATGTCTGAGAGGAGTGTGGAGAATAAAGTTGAGCAGTCAGCCTGCAGCAAAACCGTATCTCTCCCTATTTCACGCGTAAAGCTGATCATGAAAAGCTCCCCCGATGTCTCATGCATTAACCAGGAGGCTCTGTTCCTGACGGCCAAAGCAACGGTACCATTAAAACAATTGAGTTAGCCTAGCCAGACCACTTGAGTCTGATGGAGTTGGATAACGACAAATCTGTTTAGATTTCAATCATAAATTAATACGTTTTTTTGGTTTAGTAGGTTTTCAAGAAGTTAAGCGTAAGCCAAAAATCATATTTGTTTTGTTTATTACATAACAGGGCACTTGACGGTTGCAGGCTGGTGGCGGGGATTAAAGATAAGAACTCGCCTTTCCAGACTTTTAAAAACAGTTTGGGAGTTAAATCCTGAATTCGTACATGTAATCTGTTATTGAAGTTACCAAGAAGTACAACTTAAACTAAACTAAACTTAAACTACAACAAATATTTAGTTTACTACATGTCCTCTTATGTTGACATTAGTCAGACATTTAACTGTAGTCTCGTGGTGGGGACAAGAGCCCTAGATAGGAGTTTTCTCTACCGCTCTGGTGGGGCATAGCGACTAAAATTCGCTTTTCAGTGGACTTTTAAAAGTTTGTTTGAAATTATTCATGAATTCATATGTTTAATCCCCGCCACCAGCCTGCAACCGTCAAGTGCCTTGTTATATAATGTTTTTAATTTATTAAGTTGCCAAGAAATAACAAAAAATCTTAAATAATGTTTATATTTAGTTTAGTACCTGCCCTGTTGTGTTGGCGTTAGTCAGACAGTGAACTGTAATCTGGTTGTGGGGGTTGACGATAAAATGACACTTTTTAGAAGACTTTTTTGCTTCAGATTAGATTTAAAACCTTTAAACTTGATTCATAATTACATAATTTTTTCAGTGTATCATGTTACCGAGAAGAAATACTTGATTAATTCATATTTGTTTGGTATATTACCTGATTAATGCAAGTGTCCTGTTATGTTGGATCTTTTTTTGCATTAATTGCATTATTTATGTGTGGTGCAAATGTCCTAGTTTCTCTTTTAATTGCCTGTTGTGTATTTATTTGTTCCCAGGAGCTATTTGTTCAACATTTGGCTCTGTGCTCCTACAGTAATGGATCTGGTAAAGAGACAAACACATTGGGGTACAGTGATCTGGCTAATACTGCAGAGGAGACAGAAACCTTTCAGTTTCTTACAGGTGAGAGATTTCTGAGCTTTCAATATGCCAGTACATTAAGTAAAGTAGATAATGTTCAGCACATTTAACAGAGGTTTTTGTGTGACTGCCACTTATAATGTAAAACGTGAACAGGATTGGAGTTCATATCAGTATTGCCAAGTCTGTTAGAGTTTCAATCATACTGGATTGCATAAACAGTACCATGTTCTGAGAATGCTGAGAATGCTAATATAAATCTTAGTTTAATATATTTTCCATCCTAGATATTCTTCCAAAGAAAATCTTGGCTAGGGATTACCTTAAGTCCCTGGAAGAGCTGGACGAAGACAACATACCTGATAACCCCTAAAACATGCATGAGAAGGATCTGTTCCTTAGTGTATAACTTGACACGAGCAGGTACAGGACACTTCATTCCTCAAAAAAGATAAGTAAATGCATTTCAGGACTATACAGTTCACATTTGCTCACGAAGTTCCATTCATTCCCCTTTGAATTATTAATCAAAGTCAAATTTGTTACTGGCTGCATCACCATATCATCCAGAGACATTCTACACCAAACCACCTGCTGCCTAAATGCAGAAATACTTTCAGTGATGCAGAGGAAAGTGCAAGGCATCATCATTTCTTGTCATACGTTACCAGGCTTTTTGATATGCTGATAATTCACTCACTTTATGCATATCTTTCTCAATTTAATGAGTGTACAGCTGCTGTGGAGGATGTGTTGCTCAAGGCATATTCACTGTATGTTTAAAGGGGCATTATCAAAGGCTGAGCTACGAGTGACCTGTTTTGTTACTGGTGAGGAAAAAAATGCATCAGTGTCAACATGTGTACTGTATAAGATTTTTGCCTGTAACTTGATTTCCATGTAATTATTTGTCTATAAATATTGATCAAAATTACACACAGATGTAACTGCATAATGATTTTCATTGTTTATCAAAATCTCCAACCAATATGTTTGTGCTTAGATTTGACACTCTGAGCTGTTTCATTCCGTTGATTGAGGTGAGGACATGCACTGAATTTGTGATAAAAAAAAAACCTGTATTAAGCTTTTGTAAATATATGCGAATAATAAACATTTGGTTTCTTATTTGTTAAGATTGTTTCCTCAGTCCTGCAACAAACATGCACTATGGTAAGACAGGAGTCATATAGTGAATTTTAAAATACATAAATATTTATTTTAAAAAAATGTATGCAACAAGTTCTGTAAAACGTATTCCTCATACTTATTCCAATGTTTGACATGAATGGGTAATGCTTTGTTAGGGGAACATGGTATCACTTGAAATATTAGACATTAAATTGGCTTAGGAATGTAGTACACAATAGAGTTATAAAATACTTAAAGCATGTTTTGTGTTAAGTCCTGTAATCACAGACTTTATTCAACACATTATTCAAGTGTAAAATCGAAAATTTCTGGCTAACTGATGTTCACTGTGCCAGTAATTTAGCCAGTCTATGCTGGATTGTGTCCAGACTCTTCTGTAGATTATAGAGATGCTCTTCCAGGAGTGCTGCCGTTTGATCCCTTCCACTTATGGAGTCAATGTTGTTTGAAATGTGCTCCTTTAAACTGAAAATGAGAAGCTTTTATTAAACATTTAAAACATCATGAAAGTTTCACATAATATAAAATGTATTCAAATGATTTTCTATAGATGATGATTTTTGTACCATGTTTATGGCTACAATACTTAGAACTTAAAAGGAAAACATTTAATACTAATGTATTACTTGATTTTTTTGTTGTATATATCGGTAAATAACTAAAGACTCCATCTTGTTTGTTGAGAAGACGTGCACCGGTATGCTCAAACATATACATGATAAACAACTTGTATTTTTAAAGTTAGACATTCATTACAAAAGCTCCGAGTCATTCAGAGGGACAGGTGCTGACGTGTCCTACACTGTTCTAATGGAATTCAACTATGCTGGTGGGCTCCTTGAATTTAGTTCATTAGAAACTAGCTTACTGTATAGAGTTGAACAGTATTATGACATATCACAATAAATGACACTCAAACTTTTCCTATGTGGCAGTACATTCCAAGTATTAGGACCATATTGTCCAACCGTACTATTTTACATAGTAGTAGACACTGAAAATACCTGGAGAAGGTGTAGTGTTCGCCGCCTTCCTTCCTCTTCTCCTCCAGGTTGATAAAGACCTTCTGCATTGAGTGGACTGTCTGCTCAATGTTGAGGTGGTCTGCCCGGACACTCTGGATGTCCTCTCTGGCCTGCTGGTCATACGAGCCCCCACCCTCCTCCAGACCACTGGCCTGGGACACGGCCTGCAGTGCTGCGCGGTTCTGCAGCACCAACAGACGGGTTTTCTCAAATTCCTCTGGCCCTGCGATATCATCCCAGCACACGGGGGACGACGGGGGCAGCCAGAACCGCTGTGTACAGTTGGCTGGGTGTTCAGGCGTCTCTTTTACAAAGGGGCTGTCAGCGGGGAAGCTATGCAAAAGCTCCTGCAGGCCGGAGCCCAATTCCCAATCTCTCTCCTCCACTGCATCTAAACTGCCCCCAGGGCACCACACACTCAGGATGAGCAGCCAGCTGGACCACCAAATCCATGCCATCCTGATGCAGTGCAGCAGCATAGTGGAACTAAGTGGGGGAAAAAACAAAAGAAATTTGTAGTCCAGCTGCACCAATTCAGATTTGGTTGGTTTCAGCTAATTTGAACCATATGTTCTGACTTTCCCTGGCTCAGAAACACAAAGGAAGACTAGACTGGGACTTTTCTTGAATTTATATTATCAAATCTATTGGTCCCTCTTTATTTAGTTGGTCCTCTGCCATCTGCAGAGTCTTTATTTGTTAACAAGGGCCCAGGCATCCAGGGCTACAGTCCAGGATCTCAAAAAGAATCCTTCAAATTGGTCAACAGCCGTACAATCATCTGTCATTACAAGCTTTCTTGGTGATGGCTACAAATTCCTGACTCGCAGTCCCATTCCTGAGCCCCCACCACTTTTCTATGTTTTTTTCTCCCAGAGATCCACATGGTTTTTAGAATTTAAACAACAAATTTGTATATGATCATATTCCAACCTCTCTTTATCTCTCCCAGTTAAAACAGTTCATTTTACTGATTACTTCTTTGCTGTGGGGGTTTCTTGTGCTCTGATTGGGTTCAAGTGTGCTTTGTAGTCTGCAAATGTAAAATGTCCCATATATTAAAAAACCTAGACTTACACCAAGAGCTCCTGGCAAGCTAAGACTACCAGATATATCAGATCACAGAAAGAAGTCATGGACGTTAGCTTTTTACTTATTTGGTTTTACATACGTTTGTATTAGTTGAGTTAAACGTGAGCATTTCTTAGCCTAAGTTCTCAGACAATAGGTGGGTATAACAGGGTGGGTTCAACTGCTGGAGACAAAAGACACTTTAAACAGCTTAAAACGACCCCCTTCAGCTTAGTTTGCATAAACCTGGCATGGAGTGAATAAAACATTTAACTGAAAGCAAGTTAATGTACAGAGGTTTAAAAAAAGAATAATACATGCTCACACGCTATTAGACATTTCAACTCCATGGATGACAAGCAGCCACGTCCTGGAATCCAGGATCTACATACATCTAAAACTGATCCCACTTTTAACATCTATGTTAGATCGTTTAGCTGTTAACACTCTGCATTCCGTCCTGCAGCGTTCTTACAAAAGCCTACACGCCGAGCGGTCTTCACATTAAAACACACATACACACACGCTGACCTGCAGTATCGCTCCCTCTTTCATGGTCATTTCCAGTTTAAGATGAAGGTGCAAAAGTTTTAGATGTTTTAAATCTAGGACGTTTCTGATTGTTATCCACGGCATATAAATGTTAACAGACTTGTGTAAACACTTTCTTATGCCCCCTTTGCAGATATGTACATTAACTTTCTAAGTAAATATGATTGAATCCATGCCAGGTCTTAGGCTTTACAATAGCGATATCTAATACAGAACACATCACACGACATGTTTTAATCAGTCGGAATGAAGTGAAAATGATTGTGTTGTGGTAGCTTACCTTCGCGTGCAGCGTGCTCGGCTGGAAGTGTGTGTGTGTGTGTGTGTGTGTTTGTGTGTGTGTGTCTCGTAACTGAGCAGTGGAAAGTGTGACTCGTTTCTCTTTTACTGCTTTCAGCTCAGCGAGAAACCAGGCACCATTTAACTGCCAGCATTTTGTGCTGATGTTCAACACTTTATATGAATATGCCTCGTTTTATTTGGGTTTAAATTCACATATACTCATGTGAATCCTGATAAAACTTCATCTTTTTTGTATGAACACATCTACACTATACATGGAAACTCTTGTCAAGCTGTGTGCAAACGCGAGCCAAGAGTGTATGACAATACAAAATTACTGACAACACAGAGGGCTAGGAATTTATCATAGCATTTGTCTGTGATGAACAATCTTTTTTTTTAACACCCATAAATCAAGTGTTGTCAGTCAACGAAATGTGTGTACATCAATGGTGCCCAAACCCAGTCCTGGCGGAACATTGTGCGGCAGTTTGGTATTTCCCGTTCTGAAACACGTCCAATGTCGTAATAAACAGATGAGCTGAATCAGATATATTCGAGGGAAGTCAACAAATGTAATGGATACTAAGGACAAGATTTGGGCACCCCTTGTATACGTGCTTAATATTATTTCATCAGCTCCATTTACCCTGCAGATGGTCTCAAAAACTGAATAATAAAAAAATCGACTCTGTTGGGGTAAATCTAAAGGCAGAGAATTAAAAAAAACTTCCAATTGAGGTTCAAAATGAGCTGCTGGCTGCTGTTTTCTCCCCGAAAGATACTATAAAGCACACATTTCATGATAGCTACTTTTCACAGCAGAATCTGGACGTTCTATTGGCGCTGAGCTTTCCAAGTGGCAAAAGAGCAGAGAGGAAAAAACACAAACCCTCTTCTGTGGATGATTGATGCTTTTACAAGGCCTTCAGCCTGTAGGTTCCATTCTAAGCATGAAGCATTTATTTTGATGCAAGTCTGATAAACCAAACAAACCAGGAATGTAGGGGCCTGAACAGCAGGATGATCATAATTTAACATACATTAGCATCATTTATTACACTATTTGGTTCGCCCAGTTTCATTCCGAACTGGGAAAAAAACTTTAACAAGATCCTGTAAACCAATGTAACTTAACTGAATGTTTTCCTAATACAGAAGTGATTTGGCAAACCTGCATTGAAAACCTATGTGTTCATACAATGGTCATGAAATATGGGCTTCAGACTGTATTACAATATTTTGTGCCTCAAGAGGACCCACAACATCTGTGCTCATTTTGTGCTTATTACTGTTTAGTGGTGAAGAGAAAGCGCAGTGTAATCTGAATGTCCAACACAATGAGCTCAACACACTGGAATGGCAACAAAATTTGGCAAAAACAGTAACACTTGTTACTGCAGAGCAACAGCATTTAAAAATGAGGCAAAATAAATATTTAAAGAGACAAGGCACACGCCAGAGGAACTTAAAAGTTTATTAATCAATGCAATATACAGTCAAGCAAGAGTCAACTATATTAAATGATACGTATTCACATTATGTCCTAGCAGGGTTTACAGCATATCTTGAGTTTGCAATAAAAAAAGCACAGATGGGGGAAAAAAACTCTAAGCTCACACTTTACATTGACAAAGAAATAACAATGAGACAGAGCTTAGCACTGAGCCCAAACACAAGAATGAGAAATAAAAGACCTCATCACAACAGGAATGACAGCAAATTCAATTTGGCATGTGGTTAAGGAGGAAACATTAAAAAAAAATAAAATGGCTGAAGTGAAGGGGGAGGTTTGAGCCCGCCAGGCAGTGCAGGAACGTCTCAGTAAAACCTTTGGTCACTTTGCATTCCATGGCTTACATGAACACGGGGGTGTGGTGAAGGTGGGGAGGAACAGGGGCTCCTCAGCTGGAGCATCCCGGAATTTGAGTGTTTGCTGATTACATGTTCGGGGCAGCTGAGGCTAGTTTTGCCCCCTCCCAAAACTATACAGAAAAATATAGTACATTCATAGGAGGTAGATTTATAACAAAAACATGGCATGATTGGCAGTGACTTAGAGCAAAGCATTAACTTGCATGTTCTGGTGAGTAGTGCATGTTTTAAGGCCAGATAGACTGTGATGTTTCATCCAAAAATGCAGTTCCAAGGCTACCTTAAGACACAGGTGAGGGAGTGCAGGGAGGAGAAGCAGTAGCAGATACAGCCCTTAAATGGCAATACCTGAGTCAACAGTCATTATGACTACATCAAGTCACTAAATATTTATTAGGGGACATACATAACCACGCCACTCCAAAAAAAACCCCCAACAAACAAAACAAAACCAAAAAAGAAAAAAAAAAAAGTCCAAAAATTGAGGCAGAAACAATTTTCTCAAAATACAATGCTGGATTCCCTGCGCTCTCCACAGCATGTGCCTTCACCACTGCACCGAACAGCCTTTGTACAGAATGCTGTTCCAAGCAAGGCTGCAGTCGATTAAAAATCATTGTTGAAACGCATTTGCACTGCCTTGCGCATACATCAAACCTCCCTCCAGGAAAAACTGTTTTGCCATGTTTGAAAATGAGGTTCACAAAAAAAAAAAAGAAAAAGAAAAAAATTGATGCAGCATATACCAGGCTTATGAGGTACTTCATGTCTACACTTTTTAACAAAGACCTCCATGTCAAATGATTCTTTAGGATTCCTATTATAGCAGAATATACCTCGTCTTAATTTACTTTTTGTCCACCTGCCCGGTTTTAAACAGGGCATGTTTTTTTTAAACTGCTTAGAAAGTGCAAAATATAAATACTGATCGTTCTATGCAGCATTCACTCAAAGTTGCATGATAATTCATGTATAAATTCTTTGATGTGACCGAGTTTCAAATTAAAAGGATTTTCACCCATTTCAAATACGGGAGGGAGGATGGGGTGGGGTGGGATGAGACAGATCTGAAAAGGCACACACAACAAAAACACAAACTGGATGTTTTTAGCTTGACGACAATACAACATCGATTTAATTTCCATACAACTTTTGTACCTTTTACAATGATTAAATTCTCTCAAGACAACTGAAATATGCCAGTGTATCAGTATGTGTTGCAGCAATTGACAATTTAAATAAAAATGAATTCCCTTTCTAAAATGTAGTAAGGTAAAATACATCAGATTACAAAAAAAAAATTTAAGTAGCTTATTCGTCACCTGCTTATCCTTTCTGTGGAGTTCTCATTTAGCAGAATATTTTAATGATGGGCAACACTCTCTAAATTGTTTATTGCAAAACTGGTTATAAAGAGGAACAATGTACAATGCAAGTTTTATTTTTTTCCAGGCATGAAAAGCTGACAGACACTGAATCTGCCATTAGATACATATTGCCAAGCTGCTTCATAATCAAACTGCTGCCAAACTTAGAAAAACCTGGACTATAAAAGGAAATGTCTACAAACCTGCTAGAATGTATAGATGCACCAAATTTCTTCTAGTATTGCAAAAACACAGCAGTGGTTATTGGGTCATTTTTGCTCTATATAATATCTACACAAGACATGGAGATCACACGGACAGCCAACCCCAAGAACACCATCTTACACTATGAACCCCATTCAGGTCTTCCTCCAAAAAGGAACCACACATGCCAGTTGCTTAAAGAAACAATCATGCACTTTGCAGACAAGACCAATTACCACATTTATTGCTGTGCATTAACACAAGTAGGAAATTGTTGCTCTAGCCTTGCTGTTTTTAACTGAAACCAATACAGAAAGCAGTAATGCCCCTTAATAAGCACGCTGTAATATAAAATGAAATGACTGATTCTTTTGCCAGATGCAAATTTATGGTCCACTGAAAGATAGATATATCTATATTTTATGTCTACATTTTAAAAAGGGAAGCTTCGTTTTCACTCATAATTTGGTCCTCTACATTTTTTAAACATCTCTTTAGTCCATTATACAAATCTTAGTTTCAAAAATGTAAAATAAAACTAAAAACCTCTAACACACAGTATTGGCTTGTGTTGTTTGGTCACTAATATTCAGGATTCTTTGTCATGATCATATAAATTAGGGATATTTAACGCTAGCACCCGACACCATTCTGAGGTAGTTTTCAACGTTGGTATAAAAGCCAAGTCATTAAACCAGTCATAATTTTTTACTTCAGTCTTACACACAATAGTGCTCACATTCCAGTATTGTGTGTGTATATCTAAATGATTGATGCCCAATGATATGTCCTTTTTCCAACAAAAAGTGAGAAATTCATGCATGCATTACTTTTGATGTAAAGGCCTGATTTTGCTCTATGTGCTCTTGGAACTAAAATGATCATAAAACAAGAAAATAAAGGAACATGCTTAGGTTGGATGGCAACTGGCCTGTGGTGAACTTGTTCAAGTGAGAATTTAAAAATCAAAACTTTAAAAATGTATGCACACAGTGAACAAGCTTGTCAAGTACCACATGGTTGATGTATGGCTATTAGGTACACCATGAAGCAGGCGGTCAGTGAGTTTTTCAAAATGGCTGACAGTGATTCTTAGGTAGAAAGGAGTACATGGGCATTATGCTATAGCTCTAAATAGTGGCTGGATGGAACTAGATGCTCTTCAAATGAAAAAATGTTTATAAATGACAACAAAAAAAAAGAAACACTAAAATATTGCCCTAAATTATTTACAGTTCTTACAGTGCAGCACCTCAAACACAAGCAACAGAACAGTTTTCTTATTGTGCCAGTGTGTGTTAATAATTGCCCAAATGTTTGAATGTGTGAGTACCTCATATAAGATTAAATTCCTTTGTCCCATTACATATAGCTGAACTAAAGTTACTAAAAAAGTGGATGCATGAGACTTTGCTGAGCGCACAAATCAAAAAATCAATCCAATAAGTAATTTGGCCACCATTTTATGCATCTCCATTTAAACAAATTGCCTTTTTGTCATGGGTATTAGATCAACCTAATTTGGACCTGTTTCTCTCTTTATGTTTCATAGATACAGAGATTTTATAGACAGAGTAACAGGACAAAGTCTTCCAATCCTCCTTCCAATTGTTAAAATACATTACAGTGCAATGTTAATGTCGACTTATTTTATAATAGCTAGATTAGGAACATCATAAATGCCCAGTTCCTCATATCTCATTCTCACAAAAAAGTGGCAGTGGATCTCAATATCCTAATCAATTTTAACAGTAAATTCCAAAATAACCTTAGCTTTTAAACAGGTTTTAACTTCTTAAAAATCAATTGCAAAAAGACAAATCCAAAAAGCTCACAAAGAGCTGAATAACAGCAAACATTCAATTCACAGTCCTTGACACTCAAGTGTAGCAAACTTGGCAGCACACATGCACCTGGTAGATAATACAGATGTCCAAAAGAGTGAATTCAATTAAAATGCTAGGACCAGAAATTTACCTCAGAACGTAAAGGCAAGGACAAGCTCTCTGCAAGAGCACACAGTACTGTTTGGATCCTATGGCAGTAAACCATTTTAAAATCAGTTTACCATGACAAAATAACTAACCTGGCCAAAACCTTTACACAGTGAGAGCAAAGATGTTTCAATCTCAATGTTTAATCTGTATACCTCTTAAAATTCTGAAAGTAAGGGACAAAAATGAGAACAAATTCGATATTCTTCTGCACCCATCAAAAAAAAAAAATCTAAAAACAGCACTTTGTTCATTCTCACACAGATTCTTGTGTTTACTGTGCATAGATGAAAATAATATCCTACCCAGTAATACACTAGTTCATCTATTGTCATGCGTAAGATTTGAAACTACTGGATTTGTTTTTTTAAAGTGTGGAAAATCATTCTCCTCAAATGTATTTAGAAAATGACTACACTAAAAACAACAAAATAAATCATTACAACTGACAAATTCATCTTACATAAAAACTGCCTTTTAACCCAACTGAAGACTGACTGAGGAACACAGAATGCAATATTAATTTAGGGCCTTGAACAGGAATATTCAGTGCATACTGTAATCAAAGTATACAGATACATAGCTAATTGAAAAGAAACTAAAACCAATCTAATAGAAGATCAATGGCTCTGAACAGAAATCAGTTTTGCATAGTTATCAGGACTACAGGACTTATTTGCGTCTCTCACCAATCTGTGTGTTTGCACGCATGTACCAAAATATACACCTCGCTAAAAACCACTGCAGTATTTTTAGCGTTTATGGATACAAGGGAGGACAACCAGAACTTTGCTAACATTACAATCTTTACAACCCTAGCCTACTCACCTCTTGATATAGTGCAAAAACATGTCAACCATACATTATTTTTCCATATTTTGAGGAATTGCATATGCTGAAGAGAGTTCTGACAATCTAAGGTGCTGGCTTTAAATTTAAAATACTAAAAACTTTGTAATAACTGAAAGATGTGAAAGAAGGTGAATAAAAAGGGTGAGTCTAAGAAGTAGATAATGTTTTTTATCACTGTTTTTTAAGTGATAAATAATAATGTTCCATCTCTAAAAAAAATAAATATGGATGGGAAAACTACATGATATGCACATTTTAATGAGCAGCTACAGAGGCGGGGCAAACAGATAAAAATCATGTGCTGTGGTCAAATCTTGATAGACAGAACATGATAATATTCACACTGTACACTTTCAACACAGACCGAGAGCAGATAACCCTCTTTGTAATCCATTCTGTGATTTGCAGTTTACCCTAGTGGTGATGTTTCTTTGAGGCTTCACCATGTTATTACTGGATTAAAAACGAAAATGTATGGCAGCCAATTTGAAATGTTTTAAATGGCACCAAGCTTGGCCTTTGAAAGATACACATTTCAGTAACTTTAAATGTCCAAAGACATTCGACACTGTGACATCAAGTCCAGAAACTTAGAATTGTATATAATTATGAAGAAATGACTAATGCAAGGATGTTACCATAATATTAGAAACAGGCAACAAGAGGTAGGACATCTAGCCATTTCCCCACAATTACAACCAGAGAAGTACTTCATGCTTTGAATCATATGGAACTAAAGGTATATGTCCTTTGCCCTTCAAAGTGCATCTACGTTCACAAGTTTAGAAGACCAGCGCCACTTAGTAAAATAACTCAAGTATTTGAGACTGAGAACTAAAATGCCCCTGCAAACACAGTTAAGTCGGAAAATGACAGTAATGAATAACGATCAAGTTTACAAACTGAAGATGCTTAACCTCATGGACCAGTTCTGTGGTTGAGGCTTTTATGGTGATTTTGTGGTAAAGAAAACAATATTGTGATTAAAAAAAATGTCAGGAAAAATCTAGCACCTACAATTATGCCTTTTTGTGCTTCAATCACTGTAGGACAACAGTATACTTAATATTTGTAATCTTTCTTGGCTAATCGGAGTAATTGAAAGTCTTACAAAGTATATCCAATTGTCAGATATAATAAAAATATAGTATTCTGTAGGCTAATACTGCTACAACGGATACAGGGTTTTGCACTATCCACACTATTAAAAGCACCCAGCTTAAAATTACTACAATACATATGTTCTAAGTTCATATTTCATATACACAAACATCACTAAAATCTCTTGGTTATAAATGCATAGTTAAAAAAAAAAACAACAAAAAAACAAAACATCTCAACCCTAAGCTATTGAACTGAAATATTATTTGGGGAAATCAGTACAGCTAATTAACCAGCACACTATTACACCTTATGGGTAGCTTCTGAAGGCATTCAAATGTTGCATTAAAAACAGTATACAAAGATGCATACAATATATTGCAGTTCAATTTCATTACAAGTGGATTATCAATTGGTCAGTATACCCCAGTATGTCCCATAAAGCCATGCAACAAAAACTAAACCCCACCCCCTCTGCATACTGGCCAAACCCTGTGGCACTACAAAGCTCCTGAAATGACCTCCAAAATAAAGGGAGGCAAAGAAAACTCACAAGAAACCTCCATGGTAAAGGCTCCCGCGTAATCATTGACATTTGGGCAAAAAATTAAGGTGCATAACACATTCAGACAAAATTTCACCTCCACTGTGACTTGGTGAATAATGTGGCTAGTCACACACATATATATATAAAAAAAGCTTTAAATACTTTCCCTTAACTCTCAAGACCTCCCTACAGTTAAGGCCTTGGTTGCATGAGCCATCAGCAAAGGTGGATGTGGCATGCTGAAAAATGGCAGTATGCAGCCCAGTGTCTATCATTAAGATATTCTCCATCCTTGGCTATTCAACGAACCACCCAGTACAAGGCTTACAAAAGCACCAATTTTGATCCTGACTCTCTCCTAATCCAAAGAACTGACATAATCATGGATTTATACTTTCAGGGAGCTGTGTTTACATTCCAGCATCCGACTGACATGATTAAACTAAATTAGACTTACAGCAACCAACGTATCAGTTCACCAGTAAATAAAGAATAAATTCTCATCTACAGGACTGATGTATGACGACATTAGTACTTGAATTTATAGCCTAAACATGAAAATCTAAATGCTCACACCATCAATGAAGATATTAGTGAAAATCACACGCACACAGAAGATACTATCATATTGAAAAAAGGACGCTGAACCAACAGAAAAAATTCCTTATGGACAAACTTGGCTCAAAACTAGGGAGGGTGTCACTGACAGGAGCCCATTCTGCATGAGCGGTCACATCCTGTTTAGGCCCAGACATCTGATTGTCAAAACACTCTTTTCGTGGTGAGGGAATGGCAGTGGAGGATTATAACTTGAGTAAATTTACACTGTTATACTGAATGGTTCAATCTGTCCTTATCGCAAATTCCAAGAGTTTGTTTCCAATATGAGCACAATATTTTCCGATACCCTAGTCAGTCAGTTGTCACAGAAGGACAACCATGGCAAAATGACCAAGTTCAGGACTAACAAAGAAAACACTGAGATTCATGTTAGTACATACAAATGGAACATAAACACACTAAGTACTTCTGTCCTGAAGTTGTGCTTCTATAGTCAGTGCACTTTGCTGAAAATTCAGCTATGGAGAGTGCAACTCAACAACCCTGGAACATGATCTGTTTCATCCATTTTGCAACATCAATGGTGTAATGAGATCTTCAAAAGTACTAGTTTAGAATCTCTACAATCTGAACAACAACAATAATAATAATAATAATAATAATAATACCCTTCCAATGCAAAATTGGAACTGTCAGTGTAAAAAGTATTCTGAAATTGACTATGAAATTGTCTACGTAAACAGGTCAACCCCTAGCTTACAATATAAACTTATTTAACAGAGATTGCCCTTAACTTCTTAAAACAAAAAGCAGGGAAAAGACATCTCTCAAAGCTCTAATAAATACAATGAGGAAATTCTGAATGTTTAAAATATTTGGAATTTGTTCTCCTTCTGAGGAAACCCAACAGATGAAATGGCACACTTAAAATACACATACAAGGTGTTTCAGGATATAGGACTCAACTCTGTCTGGGCTCAGGCAAAGTACATGGTGCGTAGCGTGTCCTGGTGGATCTGCACAGCTTTAGCCAGGGCCTGCTGGTCTCGACCATTGCTCTGGCCAGATGTGTGACTGCCCTCAGCACTACCAAGTCATGAGACAACAAGCAGAAACAGGTGTTATTTACATCCTAACATATGAGTTCCTATGGTTTGCTCTCACTGGTATGACACATATTTTCAACAGCATGACAGCCACCTTAAATCTAAACTACAAAGCAGTAAAGTCTTTAAGCTGCAAGTAAATTAAGCATATAATTGTGTACAAAGTTGTTCAGTATTAAAAAAATTAAACCACACACTAATACTTTTCAGATTATAAGACATGTGAAATGCATACCTGTCATGCTCCTTGTCTACTAGGTGGTAACGGGCTCGGAAAGCCACTAGGTGGGCGTAGTAAGCTGGTGCAGGGATGGATACAGACCGAGTGCAACGCACATAAGTGTGGCAAAGCTGGTATGTGAGCACCTGCAGCTCATCTGAGGTGAAATGGTTGTCATCCCACAACACGTGATAGTGAGACGGTCTGCTAGTGCCCTAGAGAGATGCAGTCAAGGGAAGATGTGTAACTTACTCTGAGTCATGTATTTCCTTTCAAGAATATGCATTGCACCATATTTATCCTATATAGCATTAGTAACAAACACTAGCAGTCAATAGTCATTTTAATTGTTTCCGTAAAATTGCAGAATACAAACTTGTTAAACTGTATCCAGCTCTTTATTAAGTGCATAATGATTTACTCTGTGGTAGTAAAATAAAACGGGCTGCTACATGAAGCCATTTCAGGGCTGGTGTTCACAAAGATGTTTTCAGAAGGACTGATTAAATTTGCCTAAACTTATAACTAAATCAGTAGGGATGTCCCGATTCAACATTTTAACTTCCGATACGATACCGATATTGCAGCCTTCAGTACTAACCGATACCAATACAAATCCGATACAATAATCAGCACAAATCATGAATACCTTTACCCATTTCGTTGTGTGGAATGTATGAACGGCTAGATCAAACTGAGAACAAAAGTCAGCAACAGTAAGTATGGAAAAAAATGACCAATTTATTAACTATTGGTTGCATAAATGTGAACCTTTTACATAAGAATATATAAAAAATAATTAAAGAATACATATTAAGACCCTGAAAAATATCTTAATTGAATAAACAATTAAAAGTGCAAAATACTAATTAAATGTCACTTAAGGTATTTTTTTTTTTACCATCAGCAAATGGTAGGAACAGCTGAGAGCAGGAACATAAGAAAAAATAAATATTGTTAATTGACC
>JBBKCR010000134.1:11777231-11789009 GCA_037577295.1 Ladigesia roloffi
TATCGATGTAATTATATATGTGTTTATATATAAGTTGTTTAATATATTATTGTTTTTCACTCTTCACATGGACACATGTCTATACTGGAAATTCTACTCTTATTCACATTGTGTTTCTTATTCACATTGTGTTGTGCTTGTCGTGAAAGTTGCTCAGGCCTGTTTTTCTTGCTGCTAATTTTCCGAACGCGCCTCGTTTCTTCGCAGGTTAAAATCTGGTTCCAGAACAAAAGGTCCAAGCTGAAGAAGATCATGAAGACGGGAGAGCTGCCCCCGGAGCACAGCCCGAGCTCCAGCGACCCCATGGCTTGTAACTCCCCGCAGTCTCCAGCAGTGTGGGACACGCAGCCCCCTTCTAGACCCCCTCACCAGCCCCAAAGCTCCTCATTTCTGGAAAGCCCTCCGTCCTGGTATCCCCCTTCTGCCACAGTGAATTCTCACCTGCAACCCACCAACTCGTTACAGCACTCACTGGCTCTCGGATCAGGAACGTTGTACTGAAGTTTCTCTGAACGTCTATTTTGTTGTATCGGACTGATGTTACATATTTTTTTCTGAAGAATATGCAATGTATTTGATTTGACAGTCATAGAAAAAAACGTGTATAATGTGTAAATGTGTGCATGTAATTTATTGCATTTGGAAGACTTATTAAATGTTTTACATGGACGATGGACCCCAAACACTCTCACTGGTGCCTTGAATTTAAACCTCAACGCTTGTGCATCCGCAGATGTGCCATCATTAGGAGCAACGTGAAATAAATATAGGCATTGTGTGTTTTTCTTTACTTTTGAGTCGATGTCCTATTATTTTATGCCAAGTTCGTCTGGAGGACGTTTATTGAATTAAACCCGAGCTGCAGACTAAACAGAGCCAGAACTTAAATTCTGAGTTTTGATGTGTCTAGGCCTGTACATGGCTTGGCAAGCTTTTAACATCAATCTTTATGGAGGTTTCTCATTACTCAGCGTCATTAAATTACATTAAAAGACTATAGTGGGACAATAGAAAGGTCCACTTTTATTAGATATATTATTATTATTATAGTTATTATTTTTGCTATTGTTATTATTGTTATTGCTATTATTGCCATTGACATTTTTATCGTCATCATTATTACTGCTTATAGTAGTATTAGTTGTTCTGTGATAAATGAACGCAAAACATAATTATAATATAATTATAACCTGTAGTTTAAAAGTATAATTATATAACCTGTAGTTATATTACACATATGCCTTACATTTTGATCATTTGAAAGCCTTATATCAATTTCAATTTCAATTTAGTACACTAAAATTCAGTTCAGGTTTATTTGCCAACACTCATACCACGGCTGTCATTTCACTAAGGAAACCTGTGTTTGTCGTTTCACCAAGGAAATCTGGCCTGGTAGACAGTAGTTCTTCTGAAAGGAAGTGAGAGAGCGGGAGAAGCTCAGATTTGTCTCTTTTGGGTATGTGGAGCTTCAAGCAGATCAGAGTACATTTTCAGCTTTTCATTCACACAGAGGCATCTCCTGGCCCTATTTTGAGTCTGATTCCGAGCACTGCAGTGAGTGTCACTCAGGTATTTGAACTGCAGGACCTCACCTGAGGTCATTGTTCTACCACACAGAGCCAGACACACATCTCTCACTGAGAACCCCACGTATATGCTTGTATTCGAAAATGAGGTGCCACTCAGTTTTCCCCACAACAGGCTTGTCGTTTAAATGTTCAGACCAAATAGATTCAGCAACACACACCATATATATATATATATATATAAACCACAAGCCTGTTGTAAATGATGTAAATGATAGATTTCCAAAAGTAGTAAAACAAAAACTCTTTAGGGTGGTCGTCCGTGTTTATCCTTTAAAGCCCCCGCGCATGCACATGCACAAAACATGCTCACATATACACAACACAGACGCACTTCCCAGTGTCATTATATCGAGAGCCTTGTTAAATTCCGTCTGAACATTTCGCACTCCCCAACTCCGTCTGCAAATGGCGTATGAATAATGATAGTTAGCTTTACTGGACAGCTTCAACTGTAACACTCCACAATAATTACACTTCCACCAGGATTAAGCTTCCATTATCATAATCTGGACATTTACAATTATCTATCATTTGCAAAGATGCGCTTGGTTCTTGATTGCAGAAGGCTTTTTTCCTCTCTCTCCAGCTCGCCCAGCACTAAACAGTGACAGTAATAACGGTTAATTTTTGCAGACGATATATAAGAGGTGTCGGGGTATGCGAGCGCGTTCACACCTGGATTTGCTTATGCTGAGGCTCCAGCGATACACTGGACGGCCCGTGCAGACTCACAGCCTCTGGAAGGTAAGCAGTGGGCTACAGAGGGTTTGAGAAGACAGACACTGCTGAGGTCAGAGACTGGGAGAGGGGGGTACAGATCTGGGAAAGTACAACAGAATGTAATGTTTTATAAAATAGATCAGCAAACTAAATAACGGCTGGGGTTAGTAGTGTTGTTGGGATATTGTTTGAAAATGTTGTTAGCATGCATTCTGTCTCGCTATGGTGTGTGAATGTATGTGTGTGTGTTTGTGTTTGTACTCTACACCCACACTCATGCCATCTCTTTTTCTCATGCCTTATCTATTTGTCCTACTTCTAGATACTTAATTCACTATTACATCTGTCTATCTGTGTGTCTGCTCGTCTATCTTTCGGTGTGTGTGCCTGTCTGTCCGTCTGTGTGTCTGCGCGTGTCTATCAATGTGTCTTATCCGTCTGTGTGTGTCTATGTGTCTGTATGTGTGTGAGTTTCAGTGTGGTGTGTCTGTCCGTGTTTTTGTGTGTGTTCTATCAATAAATCCAATCTGTATGTCTATCGAGATCCTCCCACATCTGTCTCACCTTCCTCTGTTGCATCATCAAAACAGTCCTATATTTTTTCAACTAATTTTTGTGAGCTTTTGTACTTCTATATGATTTATGCCAGCTTGGGTATAGATGGTGTAAAGCCCTGTCTAGACCTGACAGCCTGTCCTACTGCAGTGTTTCCAAAGCTGGATCTCTAGCCTTTAGATGATCCGTCCCCATGCAGCTCGCGGTTGGAACAAATCAAGCTCCATTTAGCTCTGGCAGGCTGGGGCAGCTGCAGGGGCTTCTCCTCTCCCCCATTCAACATTGTCATTTCACATAATATCCCGAGCGCTCCCTCTTCGTGGCAATTTGTACATGAATAAGCGAATAATTTCGTCTTTTGTTTCGTCGTTGCTACCTCAAATCCAAATAAAGATTCCTTTCAGTATTAAAAGTGGTAGAAAATTACAGGTAATTATCTTTGACGGTAAAAACGCTGTAATCAGCGGGCTACATCAAAAATTACCCTAATTATGTCAGCATTTATGAGAATAGAAAAAAAGCCTTCACTCGGATAAAACCCATAAATTGTCCCAAATATCTCCTTCATATTGAAGGAGAGTGCAGCTGGAGGCTTTGTTCCCCATCGATCCTGCGGCGAATGGCATTCAGCACTTCGCACATCCAAGACAGGGAGAGAGAGGAGAAAAACATTTTGTCAATACTCTAATGATTGAGGCAGAGAATGGCAAGATGGACGAGATGCAGGTCTATTTTATAGGAAAAACCCGCCGAGAGACGACCAACTTACCAACAGGGTAAGCCGCTTTGTTTATTTCTTTAGATTAAACCGCATAACTCTCGCATAGCTCGCGAAATCTCACACATTCGCTTTTTATATTTACTCGAGTGGAGAGTAATTTTTTATGTCGACGCAGCTCAATAGTGTGGACAGAATATAATTTTCCTCAAAAACAGCCATTTCAACTGTTTTTAATCCTATTATGTTTTTTTGAATTAAAAGACAAACTGTTTGAAGTCATGGTTTACTCCATTTATGACAAAAAACATAAAAAGTATTTTACAACTAAATTGGACAAGATATTTACATACAAATTGCTTTCTTTTGCATGACGAAAAACATGTAGTCATAACGCAAGACCGCAATATTCTTTTTTCGTTTTTGTTCTTACATTTGAGTTCATTACAGCCGTGACCCATTGGGCGGTCCTGCTCCAGGCCCCCCAAAGCTGGTGATGGACGCGTTTGTTTGAGAGTCAACAGATATAACAGAGGATGTTTGTTTGTTTTGTTACGCCAAATACAAATCCGTTTCGAGTCACGTCGTCTCGGTTCGAGCAGTTCAGTCCGGCCAAGTTCGCCTGTCCTTCAGCAGGTGAAAGGCCCTGCAGAAACAAAACGTCCTCCAGTGGCAGAGGCTGTCCCAGCTCAAGCAGGACTGCGGGAGGGCGCTGAGGGCCTGGAGACCGGCCGGGCGCGCCCAGCCTATCTCTGCATTGAGTCCTGGTGAGGAGAAGAGTACCAATGGGAGTAGGCTGGCATGTAGCTGTTGGACATGCCCGCACCTTTGGAGGTCGCGGACACGTCCCATATGGGCGGGATGGCCGGCGAGCGCGGGGATAGCGCGAGGGAGCCTGGCAGAGGCTCGCTTTCGTGAGGGTTGCTGCCTTGCTTTAGCAGCTTCTTGAACTTCGACCTCTTGTTCTGAAACCAGATTTTTACCTGGAAAACACGCATAGAAAACAAAAACCCAAAATGAACAAGCCTGTGGTACATTATATCAGGCAAACAGGAATGAGGACTAGCATGTTATGAACACTGATTATAAAATAGTGCTTTGAATTTATATGACCTAATCAATAAACGTTTCTTACATCAACAAAATTTGTGTCTTTTCCCATTTATTTGTGTTGAGTTTGAAGACACGTTGACAAATCAGATTTAAAGAAATTCAGATTGAAATAAATAAATTCAGAGCACAATTTCAAATTTTAAGAGACATGTATTTGCTTTATAAAGTAAATGCATATAATTTACATTATTTAATTTGAATTAGTAAATAGTGTGCCGTCTGGGCTGGAAAGATATTTTAGCTGGTCTTCTGAATTGTTGCATGTTGCCCGTTAGCAGCCCAACATGGTGAGTTTTCTGAGGGTGTGTGTCAGATTGTACCTGTGTCTGGGTGAGGCCGAGGGAGGCTGCGAGCTCCGCTCGCTCTGGCAGGGCAAGATACTGTGTCTGCTGGAAACGGTGGTTGAGAGCCTGCAGCTGCAGACTGGAGTAGATGGTCCGAGGCTTGCGGATCTTCTTGCCTTTTCCGTTAAACCGTATTTCTCCGTTCTCGATGACTGTTGTTTTCTGCTGTTCTGGAAGAGGTAAGGTTATGTCAGTGGGAGAATCCTGAAGATTCGTTTTTTCTTTTCTTTCTATCTATTTTTTATACAACAAACACACTCTTTCAAACTCTAAATCATACACTATGTAAAAATAAATGGTGGTTCTATATTATAAAAATCTTCAAAACATTGAAATTCCTCAGGGAACCAGAAACTATTTTTATTTGGCATATCTCCAAAGAACATTCTTAAATGTATTGTTTTACAGTGCATTGCTGGATTTTCTGTACATAAATGAAGTCCATCTTGGAGTAAATTATAATGGCGTTAAAATGTTATTTTTATGTGAATATCAATCTGGGAAAAATCTAAATTTTATACCTTTAGCACGATTAGCAAGATTAGCAAAACTAAATTAAAAACAAAATAGAGTTGTCAGGTTTGAAGAGTACAAAAAATAGGAAAGTTAGCTCCTTTGACATTTAAATATATCAGTCAAGTCATTTTAACGCTAGCAGGTATCTTTTACTGCTAACATTTTAATTTAAAGAAGCCTTCCCACCACAGAGAAGAACTACATAACCCGACGAACACTTTTGCTTTAAAACGGCGTAAGGGGCATTTTATGGTGTAGGAGACTTGTATGCAAGGGCTCGAACAGAACCTGTATATCAGATGCTAATTATCATCTGCAGTGATGGGAAGAATGGCCCGTGTGTAACTCTGTCATTGGAGCACACATGGATGAACAGATAGCAGCACTAAAATCACCGTTCTGTCCGCTCCTGCGTTCTACACAAAGGAGCGGCGCTTCGTTTGAGGATTTGATTTGTGTCCACGTCCAACAATAATTGCGTCAAAACGAGAGCGAGAAAACGAATTTCTTTTGGTGGCTAATGAAAGAATGAGGGCCCGGTCCTCTGGTCTGTTTGTGTGTGTGTAATAATAGGAAGGGCTCTCTTACCTGTACCGTCTAACCTGGTGTGCGCCGCGGCCGCGTTGCTGTGGTAGGAGGGCAGGTAGGGGCTGTGGTGCGGGTGGCTCATGTATGAGTAAGCAAGCGAGCGGTTGTAAGAGCCGGAGCCCGAGTAGGGCGAGCCGTCGTGCTGCTGCTGGTGCGCGCCGGAGTGCAGGCAGTGCAGCGGGTAGTGGCCGGCGCCCACCGACGGCGAGCTCTGCTGCGAGGACGCCTGTTGCTGACCAAACTCCATGAACGCCGATTTGGACGAGTCCTGAGCCTCCAGACCGTCAGCCATCGTACTCATGGTCATCATCAAATTTGCTGCCTCGAGAGCACTTTACCCCCCCACCCCCACCCCTACCCCACATACACACACGAGCTCGTACTCTCACTCACGCACACACACACACACCTTCACTCTCTCAAGTCCAAACGAGGTCCTGTGTTTTTTTCCTCTTTCGCGCGCCTTGTTTACAAACGGTCGCTTACGATTAGTCCAAAAACAAAAACATCGCAGTCGTCTGTCGCCTTTGTCGTTTTATATTTGTTGGTCGGATTGTTTATTTATTTATTTATTGTCCCTCGCTCCTCCGTTTTTCTTGCGCGTTAAGGCGGAAGGTGGGCTTGAGTAAAAGGCAGAGATTTTTAAGGTGGATTCTGTTAAATTTGAGTCGCTGCTTCCAGACTTGATGCAGACACTACAAGTAAAATGGTTTTGTCTCCAAAGGGCAGCGCCTTCCGATTGGCCATTCAACCCAACGTCATCAGCTCCGGGCTTAGCTGAGACTTTAGAGCGAGTTAACCTACCTTAACAGCTGCCACCGCAGCCGGGGCTATGGGTGGGATATCCCTCACACGTTCACCACACAGTCACCACAGAACACGCTTTTTTTAACGCGCACGAGGGCTTGGACTGGGAGGCCACGATCGGAACGACGAGTCACATCGACCCGATCAAGTTGGGCTAATGAGGCAATTTCTTCGCCAATGACAGCCACGAGGAAGACTTCATAACAAACGAACACACGTGATTAACGGGCTGTAATGAAATAAGTTACAGTCCGAGGTTAATGTCATTGTTTGTCCCGAAGAACTGACAGCATTTCCCACATCATTAGCTAAAATCAGGGGCATCAATGCAGTAGACAATATATGTAAATTACACCTTCAGTTTAGTGGTTTGGCCAATTTCGATCTCATTAGAAAGCAAGCTGTAAATATACTCTACCACTACTCTCTCCATTCTCTTTTATTTTTTAAGGTGAACACGTTTAAGTTCTTACCGTGGCGTTCATTTGTTTTAAATGGCGATGAAAAAAAGAAGTAATTATAGTCGCAATCAGTTCTTTCCCGATCCCGTGTGATTGCCCGCTCTACTGTATTCAAATTGCCTCAATAAAAATTAAGAACAATCCGCCTGTAATGATTATGGACCAAGTTTATTTTCGGAGGTGGAATAAAAGTGGATATAGCATAAATTATCTGCTAATTATACGGCAGTGTCGCCTCAATTATCCTCTTATCAAAAATGGGAGCCTAAATGCAGCGTTTAGTTTCAATTTTCTCCCTTTTCTGGAAACAGACGGGTACCTTGCTATTATTTCCAGGGTTGTTATTTACTTTGCGGGATTTAAAAAGTGCGCAAGCGGCCTGGATCGCCAGTCTACGCGAGCGCGCACAGCTACTCGGGCTACTTGCACCTTTATGGCTGAATTCTGCTTTGGCCGAAAAAATCCCAAGATTTAGGTATGCATTCGAGCAGGTAAGGAGTACATGTGTGTTTGCTGTGTGGCGAATGAGTCGTGGCCCTTGGGGAACCCTGCAGGTCAGGCTCAGTGGGAATGTTCGGCCTGTTGAGGGGTTGATTTCCTCAGAGCTTGTTGTGCTGAGCACGGCCGGAGTTCGTCAGAGAGAAACCAGAGTCGAATAGGCACTCGCGCCTCGGTGGACCTAAATCAGCTTTCAATTCGGTTTACTTGTTCGCACTTTAAATAGTTAATTGGAGAAGATTTTGGTGTTTCGACAGAGGTTCTGCAACACTTAGAAATGAAAAAGAGGGTGAAAAGAGAATGGACTGAGGATCAACATCGCTTTAGGTGTGTTTAACACTGTCAGGTCAAAAACACATGTTCTCAAAAAGCTGTTGGAAACTATTTGTGCAGAAGGTTAAAGATCTTAATTTAAACCGAAGTATAATTCTTATTTATATTACGTTTGGATCATTTTAATTCATCGATCTTAAAATGCAGCAAAACATAAAGGAGAAGTGTACAAATTTGATGTTTCATAGCAGCAGCCCAGAAGAGGTAATAGACGCTTTCTAAACGCACTGTGGCGCATCGATTTTTTACGTTTTCATAAAAAAGATTCAGATCTGTCCTAATAATCATTTTTTTGTGGATTTAAAATTACAATAAAAACGAAAAAAATACATTAAGTTTGTAAAATGAATTGTAAAAAGTATTAGCATTAACACAAACATTATTAGATTAACTTTTCGGTCAATATAACGTGAAACATCAACAAAATATTCAAAGAAATATATAATAATAATTATAACTACAACACAAACCAAAACAACAGTCAAGTAATTACGATAAAAGACAATGTCATACTAATAATTATCACAGTACTACCTATTGATACTATTGCTACTACTACTACTACTACTGCTACTACAACAACTACTACGACGACGACGACTGTTACTACTACCATTAAAAAAATAAAAATAAAATAATAATAATAATAGTAATAGCATAACAATAAAACTACTAATAAGACTATCATAAAAAAGAATAATCACGATGTCTTCTTCTTCTTCTTTTTCTTCTTCTTCTTCTTCTTCTTATTATTGTTATTATTATTATTATTTAAAAGTAATAATTATTATTTTTCTTTTTTGCTGTAAAATTTAAGAAGTCAGTATGGCGTATAACTTCACACAGATGGTCAGTAAGGAAGGACAGAACTGGTCACTGTAGATAAAAGATCTGCAAAACTGGTCGGATGAATAAAAAGCTAAATTGCTGCATGGTCAGCATGGATAGATTAAGTTTAATCAGTATGGGTGGTATGCATAAATGGCTGTTACGCTGGTCAATATGGGTGATGTTCTTTCTGTGTAGTCTTGTTCTGCCCACACTTGTGTTGCTTCTGTTTTCGATCTTTATGTTGCACCATTGTCCTGGAAGAACGTTGTTTCGTTTCACTGTGTACATTCATGTACGTTAGAACTGGACATTATGGTTAGGTAATGTGCTGTGGAGCTTGTCATTATAGAGCTGTAAAATGATGAAATACAGTACAGTAGTCGAAGGACATGCCTTCAGTGGAAATGTCGTCATACATAGGTAGCCATTTTCCCCCGTTGCCATAGGCCACCATCACACCCATCATAACCATCAAAACCAATATATCGACCAGCAACATAACTAACATACCATGAAGATGAGGGCAAGAAGATTATACAAAAGCTCTTTTAGACATCGCCCCCTCCCTGCTGATGCCCCGATGTTTCTAATCCTGCAACATAGACTTTCAGTAACAGTATGGAAGAACAATTTCTTTCTTTTCCCATTATTAAACATTTTAAGTATATTTCATAATTGTGCTGTCTTCTGGGTTTTATGCTTTCACTGTTTTGATGTTTGAAGTATGATCCCTCCTGAAATAATCTCTGCCATCCATCTCATATTACTGTAGCAGAAGCCCAGGCTGGAATGGTGGCAGTGTTGGATGCTGAAGGGAAATGCTTTACTACAGACAGTTAACTGTACTGACCCAAAACGTATAATTAATAATGAATTCATGTAGTCTATTAAGCTTTGTTGATCTATAGTAGACGTAAAAAACACATTTAGACCAAAACAACGATTACGCATGCGTGTGAGATAAAAGAGAGATAGATGTGATGAAGACAGAAAATCAGAACACCAATCATACATCACATTCAAGCAAACGACATGATGCTCGGAATAGAAGTCTTTTACTGTTTTACTGTTTATATGTTCATAAAATACAAAGTGGTGTAATTTACATATTAAGTGTGAAACATGTGTGAGTGTATCTGTGTGTCTGTATGATTATCGAGCTCTACTCAGTCAGTATAATTAATTATCAAACAAATGTGTCATATTTTTCCTTTTTTAAGATTAAGGAACTCGTAATCCTCACCTCACCCCTGCACTCCCTCCAACACGACACCCCTTATCTAAACTGTCTTTGATGAAAAAGAAAAAAGGCACATTAGGTTCATTATGTTCTGGGTAAAATTGCACGCACCTCACCGTTCTTCTGGGCTTCACCTAAACGGAGGCGAGTCCCCCTGAAATATCTTTTATCTTTTGGAGAGTGTTGGACAAATGAGGACAGTGGGATTTTTTCAAGCTTCTTTTGGGACTTAATAGAAGACATTATTAGCTGTGAGAGCCGGCAGCTCTGGTCTGGAGGAGAGGATTTGGTGCAGAGATGACAGACAGGAAGGCTAGCAATCATAGGCTTTTTTAGCCCACTGTACTGCTCGATGCCGTTTATCCGTGATGATAGAAAATTGCTCTGTTGCCAGGACGCGGCTGCTCAAATAGAGGGCAAGAGCAACATTTCCATTTTCCAGTTTGAAAGCCATTGAAATGAATTAGTAAAATGAAAAAAATCCAGCGGTAAACAAAAAAGGGGGAGGGGGGTTGCAAACAAAGATAGCCCTTTTTATTTCAAGCGCCCAGGCCCCCCTTTTCATTTTGTAATATTTCATCAGTTCTGAAGCTTTGAATTCAACTCTGGGCTGCAAATGGAATGAACTCCTGGCGCGCATCTCAGAGCCTTATCGCTCTCCTGTTCTAACCTAATTAAGCGTCTGCTTCAGACTTCTCCACTGAATTCTGCTCTGATGTAAGTAAATATGAAGAGGCTCATCAGGGTCTGTGGAACAGAGCTCAGAACTGTTCAAGAACAAACACACAAAACATGCCCACAAACAGAGCATGGGTGTGTAATGTTTGATCAGTGTGTGTGTGAGTGTGTGAGGATGGGTAATAAGCGCGGGGCCGGTGTAATGGCCCTTTAGAAGAGTTAGTCAGGCTGCAGTGTGTTTTGACAGATTGAAAGGCGCCCGTGTGAATAGCGGGTTTGCATGTCAGCACACGCGCGCGCTTTATTGTTTTTTGCCGCGCGCTGGCCGAGCAGAACTGCTCAGAAAAAACACGCGCACATCATCAAAGACAACAACAATATTTAGGAGGGGGGCCTCTGATGACGCAACAGAAATTATTACATTTTAATGATATTTTTTGTTCATTACCTATGAATTGTCTAAATACATGCACGAGAATCATGTTACTAATCAACGGAATCAGTTGCAGATATTTGCACAATACTGTGGATTTACTTATAGAATAATTGTAAAAAATATTCATAAATGAATAATAATAACAACAATATCATTGTTGATCATTAATAATCACATCCGTCTTCTTTTTCTTAACATGATCATTTTTTTGCGATTAGTATCATTATAACGACAACAATGATGTGTTTCCTCAGTCACAACTGTCCTAAAGTAAACATTATTATTATTATTATTATTATTATTATTATTATTATTATTATTATTATTATTATTATTATTATTATTATT
>JBBKCR010000134.1:11812602-11823796 GCA_037577295.1 Ladigesia roloffi
AAAAGCCAGAAGGTCCTTCTAATTAAGAAACAACAGAAGCTTTTGAACAACATTTCCCTTATAAAAAGTACAATATATCCCTGTGGCATCTTTCAGTAAAAATGGAGCTTATCATGCACAGACTGTGACATGATATTGGCAACGGCAGCAATTTTTGAAAAAATTATATTTTTAGACTCTTTCCTGCACTTAAATCAGTCATGTTACATAGTTGTATGGGTAAATACAAAGAAGTCTAAGGAGTTTTTTATACCTTATAAGGGCTGCAAATATATTTTATTGTAATACAGATAAATATCAGCTAATAACTGCTCCGCAAGAGCCAATACGAAGATCCTGAGAAACAAGAATCCTTCTTTCCAGAGTTGCCTCGATTGTCATTCTCCCCTATAGCCTGAATGAGAGGAGTGATTATCTGATCAAGGGCTTTTGGACAGGTAGACAGGCCCGTGTTCTGGTGTGTTGTCACTTTCCCCTGGCAGAGAAGGAGCCATGTCACTAATCTGAGGCAGGGATCAGCCAGATGGGAGCAGGGAGTGATGATGGCTCTGCTGACCTACCTTCCCTCTGGCCCCCACAGCCCAAACCTGGTTCACTCATCCTAGCACCCCTCAGGCCAAATTGTGATCGCTGTCCTGATAAAGGTCGGTAGAAGCGAGACTGCTAGACTGGCCTGGCCAACCTAGTCCGGAGTTTCTGGGAGGACTCAGTGCGAAACTGTCCTGGAGGGGCCCATGAAAGGCATTCTCACATGTGAAGAAAGGCTGGGAGTCTGTCTGGGCAGCCCTGCTGTCTGCCCCCCTCCCCACCCCTGGAGACTCCAGGCGCCACAGTGTAACTGCAGTCTCAGGTATGCTCTGTAGACATTTAGAGAGATTCCCATACCTAAGACTACATGGAAGGATTTTTCCACTCTTGTCAACTGTATGCAATTACTAATTAATAATTTGGCTTTGATACATTAATAATTTGGCTTTGATACTAATTAATAATTTGGCTTTGATACAAAAAAGGTGATTTTATATATGCATATGCCTGATATATGCAGTATGCCCTATACATATGCACATCTTAAAATAAACCCCAATGTCATTACGTTTCTGCACAGTCTCTCTGAACCTTTTTGTGTAAGTACTTAAGATGATTACAAAATAATTTGAAAATAGAATAAGTGAGTGGGATCATAGTTGAGGTTTTCACCGTCTGTCAGCAAATGGGAGCCACAGGGCAATTTTCATTGTGGTGCATGTGGTTTTGTGGTGTATGCGCTGTCATTTATCTAAACTGCAGTACATTGGCCTACCCACCAGCGGCTGTCAGTTCATTACATGAACACGCCACACAGATTACAATGTAATTTGTAATTTATTGGAAATATGCAACCCAAATAGGTGTTTTTTATGTATATAAATACTTTCATACAGAATTTCCCTACTAGCAAAACAACTCACTTTTTTCTGTGCACTTGTTCTACTTTGCTTAACAGCACTTCTGAATGATTTAGCATGGTTTATGCATTCCCAAATAAGTCTTGGGCATGATCAGTCATGGGTGAGATCCGCCTTGCTGAAAACTACTACCACATATTTACACAACAGTAACCTAAGTGCTACAAGCTTGCTAAAATGATCATATGAGATTCAAGAATTTTCTAAACATAAAAAGCTCATTCCTCAAAAACTGCCAGGGTATCAATTTTGATATCTGTTGTGGAGAGTATTTGCGAGTCGCAGACACGACCTGCACTGGATTATCAAGCAAGAGCCTGCTGAAAAGAGCATTAACAAATTAGACTGAAGCAGAAGTGTTTGTGTGGTGCATGCGCAACTGGTGTGGACGTCATTAATTACACATTAATTACTTTCTTTTATTTTGAGAAATGGAAACACTCTGAGTAGGCAAAGAAGCTCAAGCCATTGAAATCACGATTTCTGGTGAGCAGCATTTTAACATGATCAAAAATTCCTGATGGGTAATAAGGATTCTGGGGCAGCTGGTGGTAGAAGAGATGCCCCTACCATCAGAAGGCTGTGAGTTTGAATCCAAGGACTGCCAGTGGCACCACTGAGATACACTTGAGCAAGCCTCAGCATTCCTGGTTGCTTCACTTGCGTGAATGGGTTAAATAAGGAGAACAAGTTTATAGTCATGACCATGATCAGTAACGAGTATTCATCCATTTATATTTTGCTCATCTACTATCTATCAATAGTACCATGTTTCACCACTGACCACTTTGTGAGTGAAAAGGATTTGCAGTATACTATACTTAATTCTCCTGTGTTATTTATTAATACTCATTTTACTTTTCTATTGTTTTAAACAAGTTATTCTTGTTTTATATGAACATTTAGAAGCTGGCCAGATCACTATTTTACCTTACGTTGTCCTGGATAATTATATATGTGAAAAATAATTATCTTTAATCTACGTGAACGGTATTCCATCCATTTTACTCTCACAGTAAAATGATTTTTTCATGTAATAATTTTCTATCACTCAAATATTGCTAAACGGATTGTTACTGTATGTTTTGCAAAGGTTCATCCTGAGCATGCGCACAACAAGCGTCCTATGATTCTCTTTGAAATTTGCTGAGGACGCACACGGTTGTGAGCTGCGAAGCTAACGAACATGTCTGATAAGAAACAGACCGTGGATTTGGGCTTGTTAGAGGAGGACGATGAATTTGAAGAATTCCCAGCTGAAGGTAAGAGACTTTTGTTGTCGTAAAGTTGGTGTTTTTCTCTAGTTTTCCAGTTTGAGCACACCGTGACTCAGCTAACGGAGCTAACAGTGCTAGACTGGGGCTAACGACCAAGTTATCTAAACACTGTAATAACTCCTGTTTAACAGAGCTTTAAACAACAACACATGATGTAAACTATGCGGTATGTTCATGTGTTATTTCTACGTTTGTCTGGAGGTATAAAACATTTTCGTTTCGGGACTGGAATAGCAATGCTGTATACTGTTAGCTTATGTAAAAGAAAGACGCTAGGCTAGTAAATATTTGGCGTAGTACTTGGTAATGTAGATGAAAGTTGTCACAAAAACACTGATTATGTTCTAAATAATCTGTTGTAAATTTCGATTAGGCTATTATTAACATCAAGACAATATCTTCTAGCTTCTTGTATCAGCGTTTATGAGTTGTCATTTATGTTGCAAGCTAACATAGTTCTCAGTGCTTGCCCATTATCTGGCAAGTAATTCTCTGGTACAACCCTTTTTCTTATTTAGCTTACATCTTAATTTACTAAACAAACGTTTGGAATCAATACTGCTGCATACCATGAAATAAAAATCTTAAGTCGTTATATGAACACCAAAATAGAGCAATTAAAAATTGTCTGTAGGTTCTACGATTTCCAGCATCGGAGAAAATATTTTTTTAAAACTATAGTGTAGTATAGTGTATGTATCGTGTGTACAGTTTTAAAGGGGCATCTGGCAGATCGTTCATTATCTGCTGGTGTTTTCTGTCCATCCCCTCTCTTTCTGGTTGTCTTATTCTTAGGGTTATGTTGCTCTTTCTTCTGTTCTGTACCCTTTGCAGCTGTATTAATGCTAAAAATGTTTTTGTACGTTCAAACGTCATTTGTTTGCATCATTCTTAGACTGGACAGGTCTGGATGAAGATGAGGATGCTCATGTGTGGGAAGATAACTGGGATGATGACAATGTAGAGGATGATTTTTCCAATCAGCTGAGGTACCCGTGTTCTAATTAAGCCTTCCTTTGTGAATATTGTATTTGTACCACAATGGTTTATTTGTATAATTTGTTAGTGAGAAGGAATTACTTAATTAACTGCGTGTCAATTAGTGTAGTCTATTATAATTTGTCACATGAAATTTAAAAAGTAATATGTTTCCCCAGTAACAAAAAAATATTTGCAGTGTTTGGAAAGTGATTGGTTTTCATTTAGAATTTCTTTCTCTTTCTGGTTCTCATCAGAGGCTGGGGCTTGGAAGGAAAACAATAAACATTATTTAATACTTGAAGAAAGTTTGCTTCAGGTTTAAGGTTTTGTTTTTAGGACAGTTTTTTAAAGTTTTTTAGGCACATTTCAGAGCTCCAACCAAACAATGCCCTGTAACAGCCTAGAAGAATGGTGTAATGGTCTAATGGTTTAATGCCCACCACCTGTCATCATAGAATTACATGGACAATCAGTATTAAACCCTCACCCCTAAACAAACTCAATCTACCCTGCACTATATTTTACATATTGTTGTATAAAAGTTAAAATAAAATAATTAATTAATTAATAAGTGACATGCACTAAAGTTTTTCAGGCACCTTTGGTCCTGTAGAAATGCTGTTTGATCTGTAGCCTAAACATTATGGGACGTCTGGTTATATGTCCTTTTATCTTGACTTGTATCTGTCAATTTAGCCAGTGCTTATTTGATGTCTTTATGAAAAAATAATTTGGTGTTTGGTGAGGTGGTGTTCATAAAATTGATTAACGGACTCATAGTGTACTTCAACCACAGTTATTCTGCAATAATACCTTGTTCTGTCAATCATGTATTTTGGAATTTATTGTGTGCTGCACACTTTCCCACTGAAATAGTGCTGGTTTTTTATTTTTTCATTTTATGCATTTTATCTCGAAGAATTTATTTAGTTCCATTATTAAAGTTTAAAAAAGAAAATGAAGACATGATGAAGATGTGATGCGTTTAAAAGAGCCTAAGCTGAAAATTATACTGACATTTCGGTTAAATAATTAAGCTGTAGCTCAGATAAATATATATTTAGTTTTAATCTTTTTAATGTTGTATGTTCTGTGAAGTTGTTTCATGATTTTTTTCTTTGCATTCTGGCAGAGCTGAGCTTGAAAAGCATGGATACAAGATGGAGACTTCGTAACACTGGACATGCTGAGCTCAAGATTGTTTTGTCACATTTGAACACTGTCAGTTCTCTCTGCCAGTTTATAAATGTGATGCTTATTTCTTCTGCAAGACATCAGGAACTCTGACATTTGCCAGTGGAGTATGGAAAATGGAACGGAAATAGTTTGTGTGAGTGTGTGTGTGCATGTGTGTGAGAGAAAGGGGGTTTGTTTTGAGAGAGGGTTTGTTTTTTGTTTTTTCAATCCTCTGCACACTTTGTATTTGCGTTAATAGTTGATAATAAAGTGATTTCTCTACCCATCATGGTTTATTTTTTCTGATTTTAGGTTAATGTGCTGGATATTGTGGCTTGCAAATTCAGATTAATTACTGCAGATTTGTAAGTAATATATTTTTTGGAATTCAGCACTTCCAGGCAGAATAAAAATAAAATTAATCTGCAGTGTCAGTATTGTTCAGATATTGGCAGAAAATGCTGGATCAGATATTAAAGGGAGAAAAAGGATTTGCGTGTGATCATGTAACAAATATTGCCTGAAATATCACAGATTTGTTACAGGCAAAGCATTAGGCCATAATGTGTTACATGTCTTGTGTTAATATTAGTAGGTGGCTTAGTATTTTATTACAATTATCTAATTTTATTGCAAAATTATTTCAGTGTGGGGGTGGTTGAGTTAATAAAACCAAATGCTGTGGTCATGTTGCCATACATTTCTTCCTTTAGGGTTTGAGACTTTTTGAGCATTTTGAGACACAAACTGTAATGTTAGAACAGTTTGCCTTTTACAGAAATAATTCAGTAGTTTATAAAATATATATATATTTTTTGTTCTAATCTGAAAGCATTGTGGTGACAGGAATGTGTATTTGTCATGGGCATCCACAGACTGAAGATAATTTAAAAATTAAAATACAAATTTGTACTTAGTAGTAAAGGCTAAGGCAGACAAAAACCTCTCAATCAGGAATAAAAGCTCACATGAGCACTAAATCTGGAGGACAGAAACTATACATGGTAAAAAGATCACTGCAGGTTCTAGAAATGTAAAATGGGATTTGGGAAAAGCCGATCATAATGCAAATATTCCACTGGAAACCATCTGCTGTACATACGCAGTTCCCAGAAAATATATGATACACAATTAGAGTTTTTAACTTAAAAAATTAGGGACAGTTTAATTTTCTCACTTTTCATGGTTACATTTTTATAAACAGTTAAAAATATTGTACATAAACTTTTAGTTTGCTATATTTTCTTTTTTGTATGTCAGTGGTCTTTCAAATGTAACAAAGCCACTAGAGCTTAATTAACCCAACGATGTAACATTTAAATTGTTCAAATGGCCAAAACCCAGTTTGTAATCGGCTTGAGTGTACAGACTCAGATCTGTGTTTGTGTTTGAGATATACAGAAATGTAGTGGGAGAGAGCGCTCAGGAGCAGCTCCTCTGTTGTGCACTGACACTTCCCCAAGAGCACATGGGGTTTGGCACAGTCTCTGCAGGGAGATTATCCAGTGCAGTGTTTGTCGAAGGTAGGGAGGTGGCCGCAGCATGTGGCCCCAGTCGCTCCTGCCTGGGCCTGCCCACTCCCGGCCGGGCCTTGCTCTTCCGCTCTGCTCAGCGGGGGCTCCCACACAGAACCGGAGGCCAATTTGCCCAGCCGCACTCCTCCAGCAAAATGATTTCTCTGGATTTGTGGTTCTCAGTCCCAGGGCCATAATGAGCTGAAATCGATGCCAGTAAGGCATCTACTACCGCAGGAGAGCTTCCACCCACCCCACTCCACTGCTGCCTCCCCTCTCTGTTTCATCTGCCTTTGTTGGACCTTTTTGTATTGAAATTCTGAATGGTACATGTAAGCACATCCTGAATGAGGCTTTCGGGTTTGTAGCTCAATCTCTTTCCTTTTTGAAATAAAAAAAAAAATAAAAACAACTTTTTTTTCTAAGATTCTTGCCTTTACAGTGTAGAATACTCGAATACTTTTTCTTTCTTCTGCTTCGACAGTACAAGTGAAATTCAAAGAGTTTAAATTCAATTAACTGTTATTTAACCAGTAACGTCTTCCTTTTTTAACTATAATAATTTAACAAGGGATTACAGAGGAGCAGGGGCATATGCACATGCACAGCAAGACGCAGTCATAACATGCAAATCCGCCTATACCCTTGAAAATAAGTGCTTTGCGCTGGATCATTATTTTAATTGTTGGAAAGTCAGCGAGGTGTGAAAATCACTAAGTGAGAGCAACAGTGGAGAATCTATGGCCATTTTGTTTGTGCCACAGGCGTAAGATTGGCCTTGCGTTTGAATGAAGGTGGTCTTTTTGTGGCCTCTCCAGAGTAGTGCACGTGAGGATTACTCTTCAGGCCTGTGTTGTTTCTCCAATGTAGCATTTCTTTTGTCCTTTTCCAATATTCTTCCAAAATTCTTCAAAAAAAATTATCTTGGCAGAACAAAAGATCAATCGAACAATTTTCATTATGTTTACATGACTATTTAACATTGTTTGATTTATAACAGAATTCTCTGCCATTTATTGAGATATGCAAGAAAAATGTAAGCAATTTCCCTTGACATTGATTAAAAAAAGTCTATATGCTATCTGTTCTTAGTCATCAAATGAATTCAAGTTTATTTTTACATCCTAATGATTCGTTCTTTGTAAGTTCATCTCTTGTATTTTCCACGTATTTATTTTTTGCTATTTGTTTTCTGACATTACTCTTGGCCACGAGTGAACGTCGCAGTTCTGGTTTGCACATAACCTTCCGAGAGCTTCCCCTTTGCCAGCCAAGAAAAGACAGGGGGCTGTCGAGCAGGGAGCGCGCAGCTGCTGCAATAATAGGCCTAATTGCACATTTTCTTTTGTGGGGCTGAAATTAGTGGCAAAGCGCAGCTACAATGCCCAAACCTCGAGTTAAAAAAAAAAAAGGCTCACGGGGCAACTGCTCACCAGCGGCCCGTCATCACCACCCACGGCTCCCTGTCCACACCTGCACTCGCCCTCGCCAAAGTAAACACAGATAATAAGGTGTAATTACTTTAAAAATAATAATGAGGGCCCTCCATGTGACAATGGTTGGCCTGTTTATTGAGGGATGAAAATAACTTCTTAAGACACAGATGAGGGTTCCCCCCATCAGGAGACCCCAAAAGGCCAGGGCTATCAGTTCATGCATGTGTTAACCTTCATCCTCAGCCCCTTGTGTTCACAGTAATGTATGGAGCATACAAGTGAGGGAGAACCCTTCTTGCTCTGACTCATTTGTTTTCTTCCACCAAGCACATAGCGTAGGCTACAGCATCCCTGTAACGGCCCATCATGGCACTCTGGAAGACTACCATGAAATGACGGTTGGATCTCGATGCCAATTCGCTGCCGTTTAAAGATGACTGACATTTAATGAGACTTGACATGTTCACGCACAGGCACGACGTGAAGAGTTTGTTTCTTTGCAACAGCATCGGCAGATCTTGAGCCTGCATGAAAACCAAGTCTTTGCTTTAGTGTCATTTTGCATTAAAGGCTCAGTTTTTCTGGCCTGCAGGTTAGGAAATTCTCTTCAATGGCACTGGAAAAATATGTCTAACAGGGCTAAATACATAAAGCCTGGATGATTTGAGAAAAACTGCCACTTTGATGTACAGCATGAGGAATAATCTTCAGTAAGATTAAGTGAAAGACAATACGGCTCGAGCTGTCCAGGGCAAAATATAGGCTGAAATAAAGGAATGTTTCATGGTCCACTTTTCTTGGTCCGCTCATATTACTGCCCAAAATATTGTACTGACCGAGCAATTTCCTGGCACGAAGGAATGCCTTGTAGTGTTGCTGCCTTTGGCGGGTTTGATTTGTTTACAGTCCTCCTATAACAACCATTAAACCAGAGCCCTTTTGTTGCAACACTATTGTTATAATTTAACGATTACTACCTGTTCAATCTTTAACAAAGATCACGCTAAACCTTTGTACTAGATTTTATGTCAGCCCATTTAATAGTGTTTAATAGCAGTTCTTTTAATACTACTGCAATTGCCTAGGGCTGATAATTAGCCAGAGAAATTAAACAGTGACATTATGCCAGCATGTGCTGTGATGGCTAATGGTCACTTAACACTATTATAGTGCAAAATGTTTAAATTACAACTTCGGTGAATGCTGTTGTTAAGACATGGAATATCACTTAGCTTATTATAATTAGATGCTATAAACACACCGGCTCAATAGACCTGAGCTTATACTGTCATTATAATAAGAACGGTCATTGGCTTCAATGGATTTTGTAGGATGACAAAGTTTTTCTTTTTTTGGTGACATCCTCAGCTCCCCACTGCGTCCACATTCAGTGACTGATACCCAGCAATTACAGTTTGTATGTGTGTGTGTTTTTCTTTTCTTACTCCATTTCCCCCCCTCCCAATATTTTAAGTATGCCCTCCATTCCGAGCCATCCCACTGCACTTAATAGCCTTGGACAGTCAGGGAAGAAAAATTAACAGAACAATTTAAGCACATCAAGGCTTGGTGGGGCAATTAAGCACTCTTGATGTTATCCTCGCTAGTGAATTACCAGTGCTCTGATAATTGTAATTAATTAATCATCTCACTCGCTCATGCACTAGCGTTTATGTGAGAACTGTAAGGTAGACTGTGGATGACCTTTCAGGTGTTACACGGTCTTTTTCTTTTTCCAGAACAATTCATATGAGTTCTGAGCAGCAGTGATGTATCTTTACAGGAAGAAAACAGTTTTTTTACCTGCCAAATCTCTACCTAGAACCTTTAAATTACAATTTTTGTAAATAAAGTGCTAAAATGTAGAATTGAAAAACATGGTGCTATGAGGTCCAAAATGTGGAGGCTTGCAAATAAAATGTTGAATCTGTCTTTGAGTCAATATATTTTGGCAAGAATTGTGCTAATGTAACATTCATGTGCAGTCTATTGAGACATTTGTATCACATAAATGCAAAGCACAACATTTTTCAGAATATTGCTACACCAATAACTGTTTAGAAACCTTATTTAAAAAGAAACGTATCAATACATCGAGCAGCTCACAGACAACATGCAATGCACAAGCAAATCAAATGCGAAATCACACTGTAAGAGAAGGAGGATCCCGTGGAACAATGTGGCATTGGGCTTTATGCGCCTGGGAGGCCTTGGCGCAGACACAGAGAATGGTACGAGCTCAACAAGGAAACAATTAATCATGTGTGAGTGGCTGTCTGCTAACAAGACAACAACAATGTTCCAAATCTCTCCCTGAGGCAGGATTCAAATCCAGAAAACTGTTCAGGCACGCGGCCCCTAGCACACACGCACCCCCTCCGACACAAACACATGAACATATGCACAGACACATGCAGGTGCTTAACACTGTATGCTGAGATGGTGCATCATATTGAAATCTTTGAAGTGGTGCACTCCCTTCTCCTTTTTCACATCACGCTTTGCTTGATCGGAGCAGTGTAAAGGGCCCATTCATTCTGTACTTTCTCAGCCGCAATGCCAACAAGCAAAAACTCAGATCTCACGTTAATCAACTTCATTCTGGAAGCAAAGTATGGATTGATGAGCCTTTCTCTTTCTGTTTTGGGGAAGTTTCATCCTTAATTTAAGCATGTGTCCTCTGAGTGGCAAGCCCCCTCCAACTGAGTCAAAGCAGGCAACGCCTACTGAAATGGGATGGAAAATGTGCATTTTCTTTCATACTGCTGTTCTAGGGAGTGGAGAATTAAAGAAATACATAAGCAAACAAAGAGCTGGTGTGTGTTTCAGGATGGGCCGTCTGGCCGGCATCACCCCGGCTGTCAGAATGAAAAGTGACACAGGTTACTGGAGGGCTCCCTGCTGCGGAACACTGTTCCTGCTTGGCGGCATAAAAACAGCTTTGAATCACAGAATTACTGCGCTGGGCTCACACGTTCTTTGGATAAGAGAATCAACATGTGAGATCTCGTCTTCTTTCCCTCTCTGATATATGGCTCAGATGATTCTAAATGGTACCACTTCATTAAAGTGACACTGTCAACTACAAATACTCTCTGATATTACTTTATTCAGAGACCAAGCTTGCCTACATTTACCTTACATAAGTCTGATGCATTCATGTCACTAAATGTAAAGCAAAAAGAGAAATTTCTTTTAGTTTACCATACCACCTATTGTTTCATCCCTGTATCTATTTGGTTCAATTTTACCATCTTATTTTACTATGTTTAAAAAGTGTTTTAGGCACTTTACACTTACTTGAAGATAATTCACAGTGGCGAGCCCTTTGTTGCCTTCTTAGTGATATTTGTTTTTTGTTT